>SNVD02000567.1:0-138276 GCA_013180625.2 Boswellia sacra | reverse complement strand
ACAGACTATGGGGCTTATAGTAAAATAAGCCATATCGTTTCAGTAATTTGTAAGGCTAAAAACCTTAGGTAGGGGATATTGATTCATTTTATACATTTTTTTCTTTTTTCTTTTTTTTTTTTTTTGAAAGAATGCATCTTTAACCCATGTAGCGAGCCTTAGGCTAATGACTCCCAGACCAGTTGGGCTTAGGGCATTAGGTGTTAAGACACCCCTACGAGCTTAACGACTCGGGTTGCCGATGCTTTATTTTTGCTTAGAGACTTGTGGATAGTGCATAGGTTTCAATCCCCTTTAAGCTTTCTCCTTAATCCACGTAATGAGCTTTGGGCCAATAGCTCCCAAAACAGTTGGTCTTAGGGTATTAGGTGTTGGAAGGCACACCTCGGCTTTAATTGCTCGAATTTAAGAGGCTACAAGAACAAAACTTTTCCACCATTACTGTGTTGTCTCTCTTTTTTTTTCTTTCATTTTTCATTTTTTTTCATTTTTTTTAAACTTTCCCTTCCTTTTGTTGTTATCCTAAACAAAACAAAAGAACTCAAATATTGCAATATTTTATTTCGCCACCCATAATCATACATCAAGGTATGTGTGTGTGTGAAGAAAGATTCATAGATACTTGCTTAATAAGCACATAAGCACACAATTTATTAAATGATAAGGTTGTGAGAGTTCATAGATTTGAATGATTCAAAGTGAAATGAATAAGACCTCCTTGTTATAAAATTCAAAATCAAAGACTAAATAATATCAAATAAGTCTCACATAAAATGCAAGAATAAAATGAACCAATGGTATAGAATGGGTTTCAAGAGTTAAAACTGGTCCTCCTTACTCTGTCATTCCTGACCCAGAATGTGTCTCAAGAGGATTTGAACTCCTTACGCCGCACTCTGAATCTAATTACTAAATCACTTCTTCTTCTTTTTTTTTTTTTGCAAGAAAAAGAAAATTCAAGACACACTTATGTCTACTATCCTTCTCCCCCAACTAAATGAAACACTGTCCTCAATGTTTAACGGTAGAGAGATAAAGTTATAGAGACATTTACCTGAAGTTCATTGTTATTCACAAAGAGAGATACCTGTGAAAGGGACTCCATTAAAAATACATGCTAAAAGTAAAATAAAATAAATAAAGGACAAGAAAAATTATAAAATAGGAGATTCAACCAATTGCACTTTGTTGGTTTTGACTCCTGCCCAATTAATTTGAGTACTTAGCGGGTCAGGTTCATACTCTAATTCTTGTAATTGTTCAAGTAGTGTCACCAGCAGAAGTGGCAGAAATAAGGATCTTTTCTCGCTGGAATGAGGATAAATAAATTCGGTTCCACAGCGCATCTAAACAAAACTTATCAAAGGATCAAAGAAATTTTTAACATTCAAAAAACCTATGGGTTTTTTATGGAGATTCAGTTGGGCCCAAGAGGCAATTTGAAAAATTTCTTCAAGAGTGCCAAAGCCACTTGGTAAAGCAATAAAGGCATCTGAATTGATGAGCATATGTGCCATGCGTTCATGCATAGAGGAGACCTGTAACTCCTTCCCAACTGTTTTTCCAACAATACTTTCTACAGCCAAAGCTTTTGGAATAACTCCTAAAACTTGAGTACCCCCTACATGTGCAGCTGTTGACACACAACCCATTAACCCGAGGCTACCTTCCCCATAAACCACATGAATCTTTCTTTCAGCCAGTAGCCTAACAAGATAATTCGCTACTTCTACGAACTCTTCACTTTTACCTGGTCGAGATCCACAGAATACACATATCCTTTGGATTCGACGTTTTGAAGTTCCCTCCATGTCTATGTGACTCTCTAACTATGTGTGAAGAAGAGACTAAGACATGTGGTATTTATGGAGTGCAAAAAGGTATGTTAATGATGATATCTATCTAGGTAACTCGATTGTTTGTTGAAAAAGTTGACAATAATGCAAAAAAAAAAGGTCAAAAGATGATGAAATAAGACACCATAAGTCAAACAAAAGATACAAATTCAAAAATGACAGCAATGAGGTATTAAAATTCAAAAATGATGGCACGCATGCATATGTACAGGTAGTTATGACTGTGGCTCACATCTTCCTCTGGTTTTACGTCCAGAAACGGCTTAAACACCTTCTATGAGTTGAGGATATGCTTCCCACTCTACATCCAGTTTTCTTAAAAATTGGCAAAACAGGGCGTTGTTCGAGTCCGATTCCTAAGGACTATAGGTTCAGCTGCTTCATATCGGGAATTGTGTCCCCACAAATTATAAATTTCAACGCTGCACAATGTCCACAGAATGCGTCTCAAGGGTCGTGTCGGATACATCCAAAGACTCCTGTACTCAGTCCATTCTTGATGAACTGTAGTTTATCCTTCTCGATGTTAAGACCAATATCCTCAAGGAGCTGGAAACGCTGGTTACAAATTCCATCTTGACATATCTGGGACAAAAGTTGTAAAACCTTTTTCGCTATCTTCGCTTTTTTGGCCATTAAGAGCTCTTTTCCCAAAACCTACATGTCTGGGTATGCAGTCTTCTACATTATTTGGTTGGACTACTATTGATACAGATTTATGGGTCAGTTTTTTTTCAATCCCCAGTAAAAATTTTTCACCTCGGTTAAAAATTTTCTTTTGTCTTGAGCATTCCAATGATGTGGCATTTTCCCTGTCGCAAGAAAATTTACAATGTTAGCAAACCAAGGTACAGTAGCAACAGAAAATAAAAATTCATCAGGAAAGGAATCATTGATAGGTGAAGTTTCAATTAATGTCTCTGTCGTTAGTCTTGAAAGATGATCAGCAACGACATTTTCGGGTCCTTTCTTATCCTTTATTGTGATGTTGAATTCTTGGAGTAATAAGATCCACCGTATCAATCTAGGTTTTGCATCCTGTTTAGACATTAAATATCTCACAGCTGCATGGTCAGTGTAAACAATTGTGGAAGAACCAATTAAATAAGAACGAAATTTGTCCAATGCAAATACTACTGCAAGTAGTTCTTTTTCAGTTGTTGTGTAATTCATTTGTGCATCATTTAAAGTCTTACTTGCATAGTATATCACATATGGCTTACCTTTTTTTTCTTTGTCCTAAGATAACACTAACGGCATAGTCACTTGCATCACACATCAATTCAAAAGGCAAGGACCAATCAAGAGATTGCATAATTGGAGCAGTTGTTAAAAGTCCAATTAATGTATCAAAGGCATTTTGACATTCTTGAGTCCATTCAAAGAAAGTATCTTTTATTAAGAGGTTACAAAGAGGTTTAGATATAGCACTGAAATTTCTTATGAACCTCCTATAAAATCCAGCATGCCCTAAGAATGAACGAACCTCTTTAACTGTTTTTTGGTGGAGGCAAATGGGAAATTAATTCCACTTTTGCTTTATCCACTTCAATTCCTTTAGAAGACACCACATGACCTAAAATAATTCCTGAAGTGACCATATAATGACATTTTTCCCAATTCAAAATAAGACCTTTTTCTACACACCTTTTTAGGACTTTTTCTAAATTTTCAAGACAATTATCAAAAGAGTTTCCAAAGACAGTTAAATCATCCATGAAAACTTCTAAACAATGCTCAACCATGTCACTGAAAATGTTTAACATGCATCTTTGAAAAGTGGCTGGGGCATTACAAAGTCCAAAAGGCATTCTCCTAAATGCAAAAGTGCCAAAGGGGCACGTGAATGAGGTCTTTTCTTGGTCTTCAAGTGCAATGGGGATTTGATAGTAGCCTGAGTATCCATCAAGAAAGCAGTAGTAGGGGTTTCCTGCTACTCTTTCAAGAATTTGGTCAAGAAAAGGTAAGGGAAAATGGTCTTTTCTAGTGACAGCATTTAATTTTCTATAATCAATGCACATCCTCCAACTAGATGAGACACGAGTTGGCAATAATTCACCCTTTTCATTTTTAACTACTGTAATGCCAGATTTCTTAGGTACTACTTGTGTAGGGCTTACCCACTTACTATCAGAAATAGGATAGATAATTCCCACATCAAGTAGTTTGAGAACTTCAGCCCTAATGACCTCTTTCATGTGTGGATTTAATCTCCTTTGAGGTTGTTGAGATGTTTTGGCATTTTCCTCTAAATGTATTCTATGTGTGCAAATTAAAGGGTTAATGCCTTTTATATCTTTTAAAGTCCACCCGATTGCATTTTTATGCCTTTTAAGCACTTCTATCAACTTACCTTGTTGCTCGCATGTGAGGGATGAAGAAATTACCACCGGATATGTCTGATTCTCCCCAAGATATGCATATTTCAGTCCTTCAGGTAAGGGCTTCAATTCTAGCTTGGGAGCTTCATCTTCCTTGCTTTCATTCATCTGCCCCAATTCTTCAAATCTTGATTTTGAGCCTTTTTCCAACACCTGTGTGCACAATAAGTAAAGAACACATATTAGAAAGATCATGTTCTAGTTCTCATACTTGATTCTAACGAATTTACTAAACAAAGTTTCCAAAGGGTCAGAAGAACTCCCTTTTTGGATGTGATCTTCCACAATAGATTTCGATCATATTAGCCTCCTCAATTTCATCTTCTTCTTCACGTGGTTGTTTGCACATATTGAAAACATTAAGTTCCAATGTCATGTTCCCAAAGATAGCTTCATGACTCCATTCCTGCAATTAATCAAAGCATTAGAGGTAGCTAGAAATGGACGCCCTAACATGACAGGAATTGAATTACATACTTCCACTGGTTGTGTGTCCAAGACAATAAAATCCACTGGGTAAATGAATTTATCGACTTGAACTAACCATCTTCTACTACTCCTCTTAGTACTTTAATTGATCTATCAGCAAGCATAAGAGTCACAGAAGTCGGTTTTAACTCACCTAGATTGAGTTTCTGAAAAACCGAATATGGAAGCAAATTCACATTAGCACCAAGATCAAGTAAAGCTTGTTCAATTTTATGCTCTCCAATAACACATGAAATTGTAGGACAACCTGGATCCTTATATTTCACTTTATTATTATTTTGAAGAATAGCACTTACTTGCTCGGCTAGAAAGGCCTTCTTTTTCACATTTAGTTTTCTTTTTACATTGCACAAGTCCTTCAAAAATTTTGCATAAGAAGGTACCTGTTTGATCACATCAAGCAAGGGAATGTTGACCTTTACCTGTTTGAAAATTTCAAAGATTTCAGAACTGTGAGTTTGCTTCTTTTGTGTGGCTAATGCTTGAGGATATGGTTTCCTCTTCGCTAGGTGTTGGTTTAGCAGCCTCTTCCTGCCCTTTAGAGATCGATTCTTCTTCTTTCTCACAAGGGTCAGGAATGTGTTTTTCAACAATCTTCCCATTGCGAAGGGTCATGACTGACTTGGCTTGGTCAAAGTAATGGTTACTTGAACTTCCTGCATTTGAGTTAGATTGATCTTTGGGGTTTTGCAATGTTTGAAAAGGAAATTTTCCCTTCTCTTGGATGCTAAATGTCGATGCAAATTTTGCAAGAGTTTTTGACAAATTTGCTAATGTTTGAGCAGTTTGACTATTGAAAGTCTCTTGCTTTATAATGAATGAATGCAATGTCTCTTCAAAGTCATTCCTAGGAGGAGGAGCATTTGCATGATCATGAGAATTTTGAAAATTTTGTCGTGTTTGAAAAGGGACTTGTAAAGATTGTGCATGATTATCATTTTTCCAACTAAGATTTGGATGATTTCTCCAACCAGGATTGTAGGTTTGTGAATATGGATTGTGATTTGGCCTTTTGAAAGTGTTCAAGGCATTGGCTTCTTCATGGAGACATTCCCTCAAGGCAGGCACAGTTGGGCAATCATCAGTAGAATGGTCATTGTCATCACAAATGTTACAGACATTTTCTTGAATAGATTTCAATTGACCACTCTTTTTCATCTCTAAAGCCTCGACTTTTCTAGCTAGGGATGCGAATTTGGCTTGAAGGTCATGGTCTTCCCCAAGGTTGTAAATACCTCTATTGGATGTCGAGGTTTGGGCCTTGCTTGGTACCTCATAGGTGCCAGCAGTGTCCCAATTTTGTGCCTTTTTGCCAAGTGCTTCCTCAGGGACTTTTTCTTTAAATTCTCCATTACACATTAATTTCACTAGTTGCCTATCTTGAGGTGTTAACCCTTCATAGAAGTGTGCAACTATTCTCCAAGTTTCAAACCCATGGTGAGGACAGGTATTGAGTAGTTCCTTATACCTATCCCAACATTGGTAAGGGGTTTCTCCTTGTCTTTGAGAGAAATCATAAATTTGTCTTTTAAGGGAATTTGTTCTATGGGTGGGAAAAATTTTTTTCAAAAATTGTTGTTTCATCTCATCCCATGAACTGATGGAATTCGACCTCAAATTTTGTAGCCATGTTCTGGCTTTATCTTTTAAAGAAACAGGAAAAAGCTTTAATCTAATGGTGTTTATGCTACAATTTGGGTCAGTGTAGGAGCTACATACCTCTTCAAAGAGTTTCAAGTGCGAATATGGGTTCTCCATGTCAAGGCCATGAAAAGTGGGTAGAATTCGAACAAAACTTGGTTTGAAATTGAAATGGATTGAATCTGGAGGAAAAACTACACAAGATGGTGCACTAGTCCTTACCGGATTCATGTAGTCTCTAAGGGTTCTTCGTTGGTTTTGATCATTTTTTTGCGAACGGTTGTCCCCTTCATTCGTGAATATTTCCTCATGATTGCCGGCCATGTTTTCTAAGAAAGATGATGTTTTTCTAACAAGTCTACCACTAGATGTTCGTGACCAAATTTTCATGCTAGAAAGGGAGAAGAAAAGAGAGCAAAAGATGAACACATAAAAATAAAAAATTTAGATCTAAGATGAGAAAAGAGAACACTTACAATTTTGCACGCCAATCTTTACCTTCCCTGACAACGGCGCCAAAAACTTGACACATCCGAAAAAGGATTGTCTCCCAAGTATAGGAGTGTCGAAGTAATAAAACCCGGTGAGACCGGGGTCGATCCACGAGGAAGGTAATTTAAGCGTTACAAATTATAAGCTAAACAAATGTGATATGGATGATTCAAAGAGGTGACATGATAATATCAACAAGTATGTAAAATGGTAGGTGGTATTACCGACCATTCAAATATAAAACAAAAAGTAAGAGGATGTAAAACCATCTATGGAAATAGGTGGTATAACCAACCATAGTAAATTAAAGAACAATTTCATAAGGTGGTAGAACCTACCATAGTAATAAAATAAAAAGTTCATAAACAATAGAATAATTAAAATACAAGAGGAATTAACACAATAACAATGAAGGCTAAGGTTAGGGGATCCGCCCTTGATATTTCAAATAAGGATAATTAACCCATTTTAGTTATATGACTTATATTTGTTTCATTACCAATATTTATACCACTTCTTGTAAATGGGTTCAAGCATCCAATGTGCCAATCACCATAAGTCTACAACAAATCAAGGTTCCTAACTAGATTCGTGTCGGTAAGGAAGAACCATACATCATCTAGAAAGGAATCAAGCATTTGATGTGCCAAGGATTGTCGACAATGGATCAAGACCTCCACTTTACGAGTGGTGTCAAGATTGATTAAGAAATTAAATATAAATCATATTGAATAAACATTATAAAATTAAGATTATTAAGCACATATTAAGGGTTAGAGAATCCTTATTCTCATATCAAGGGTTTCACCCTTTCACCTTAGCAAAGAGAAATTAGAAGAAAATTATAATAGAAAGAAAATAAAATGCAAGAAAAAGAAAATTCATTAATAACATAAACACACAAAACACAATACAAGATCCTAGCCAAAGCCAAAATGTTCCAGCCAAGGCCACGATGCCCCAATGGGTCACAAGGCACTTCTATTTATAGATACATCCAGGGGCAAACTTGTCAAATTACAAGGGCATAATTGTCAAATATTAGTTGTAAATATCTTTGACAATTGGGATCATTAGGCACCGACTTTGACCATCAATTTTGACATCGAATTGTTGTGAATTTTAATCACATGTCTTCATGAAAATTGTATATATTTCTCTCAGCTTTCTAGAACATATTGATTTGCACAATTTGGATACGTATTTTGAGAGATACGGTCCAAATACTGAGGCCTGGTCAGACTGGGCCGAGACTGTAGATGGGTGCACTTCAAGCCCAATTTTGGTCCACTAAGAGCCCGAATTTGATGATTCTTGTGAAATGCAATCTTGTAGACAATTAAATCAGCTTTCCAAAACATTAAGAATTGCACCATTCGGATCTATAAATAGAGAGTTATGCCTATTTTACCGAACCTGTAACAAAACAAAAATTAAGAGAAATTAATTCCAAAGATGCAAATGCTACAAATATGCTTAAGTTGAGGAATTTAATGACACTATTAATGCAATATGATGAACTAAACTCTTATTAAACATGCATATTTAAGTGTTCATCAATACACATTTCATATGAAAAATAAATCTTGCAGAAATAAAATGCAAACCTAAAAAACTACAAATTATTTTTACTACTATCACATGCTAACAATTGCAAGTTGGGTCTAACTTTTCTCTTCACTTTTGGGAGGGTGTTATGTTAACCTTAAGATAGAATTAGTGACAATCAGGTGACCCACTTTGGACTTTATTCTCAGTAAAATTGTGACATTTATACAAGTCAAGCCAAATTTTAAAATTTGAACTTAAGCTTTTAACATAACTATTCCCAACTCATTTACTAACTTTTTGTGTCCCAGTTGATTTGGTAATTGACTTGGTAGTGTTGTCAAATTAATTCAGTTAATACGTTGTCTGCATCATCCACTTGACAGTGCTAGATTGTCTACTCACCCTCCTTTGGCTAGAACTTTGAAAAAACAAAAAATAGAAAAGCTTAACGATCCACATATTAATATTTAGAGGCATGTTAGAGTTTGTGAAGGAAATACTCACCAGCCCTAAATGTCCTGAAACTGCCATTTAAACTTTGCCCTGGAGATGAACCCAAATCACTTTATTGATAACCTGTCATGTTAATCATTAAACTTTTAAATCAAGCATTAAAAGATATATAATCCTCAAACAATAGAACGAATGCAAACATGTTAATTATTTACAATGACAAAATCAAGAATCGGCTAAAACTGATTAAAATCTTCACAATCTTGTTGGTTTAGTAAACTAAATTTTCCCAATAAAAGAACAAATAACAGGTAATTCTGAGTCAGGCAGTGTGTTGTTGTTGAAAGAAAGTAGCATCGCAAAATGCCGAATGACAAGCTTAGTAAAAGGCAAATATGTAGTCGTAAGAAAAACATGCCATGAGATTCTTACAGATGGAATATTTCAGCGACAAGGAAGATCCATGAAAAAGATTTACTCCGAAGTTCATCCTTCCCTGCTAGGCCTCAATTACGGAAACCACAACAGGTCTGCCATGGATTCTTATGTAAGAAGTCAGGCAATAAAGTAAAGAAAGGCTATAAGAGCTTAGAGAGAATATATTTTGCACATGAAACAGTGAATCTTTGGAATAATATCGATCTTACCAGCATATTCCTACTTGCATGTTTTTAAGCCAATTTGCTCCAATATATTATCTGAAGGATATACTAATATAATGCCACAATTATTCAAAATGCTCAATTCAGCAGATCATTGCTTCAAAAATGTTTAAAGTAAGTCTTGTACTGTACTTCCAATAGCAGAGTACACTTTCCATTGTTTCTAAAGACAAACAGTTTAATCTAGTGAAACATCTAGGCGTCTACCATTCCCTTCTAGAACAATCAACAATGATGAGCTATTTCAATTAAATCCATTTCAACATGTTGAGGTTGCTTTTCTCAACCTTCTCTCACTTAATTGCCCTTGGTTATATCTCAACCATGTCAAATCTAAATCCTTATTTTCCGTGGTTAGAACACAGCGAAATTGCTAAATACTATACCTTTATTCTGGAAACGGTTAGTTATTTGTTTTTATTTTTGTCACATATTTGAAACGTCCATTCTATCGGTGAATCTAATTTGTATTTTCATGATTCAATAATCTTCAATCATCATGGAAATTATCCATCACCACAATTGTTTTACTAACCCATAACAAAATCTAGAAGTAGATGCTAACTATTGGACCACCTTGGAAGTGTCCGATGCTTTACAACACCCATTTGCCTTCAAGGTGCTCTAGAATCCATCCAACAAGTCTCCAGACAAATTATTATTCAATTCAAACAAATTACACTCCACTCACAATCATAAATTCAAAAATTTAAACCCAATCAATGTGCTAAGCTTATACAGATATTATCTATAACAATCATGAAATGTAGAATATAGCAGCCTTTAAGAATTGTGAAATGTGAAGCCTCACTTCTTTCCCACTTGTAGCAAAGAAGGCTATCAATTCTAAATGGGTGTATAATATCATGATTGATAACACATTATAGATGTCTTAAAGTATCTATTTTGAAGCTACTAATCTGAATATTCGATCTACAGAAGCTGCCACTAATTATTCCACTCGTGACCTATCTTGCGAGTGCCAGATATGATTACTGACAACCCACATAACACTCCTTCAACCACTTATTATTCAAAGCTTGAGACTACCAACATAAATCTCCAACAACCATAAACTTTGATATAGAATGCCCATATGTACATATATACATACACACATACCTAAATGCCTCTTCAAACTTCTAATACAATAGTTGGTAGGTACCAAAAAAAGAGTGATTTTCTTGGCATTCTCAAAAATAAATATAATTAAATAAATAAATAAATTTGGAATGAGTATAACTGATCCACAAGACAAGTACGAAAATCTTTCCACAGGTGTAGAAGCCAATATAATAAGGTTATTTACAGAGATGTCAACTTGAAAATAACACCAAAAGAAAATGAAATTAAAAATGGATGCCAATAAAGAGAAGAAGAAGAAGTATATTTCAATGAGGGAAATGCATACCTAGTTTCATGGCGAAAAGGGTTGGAGAATGCGTGAATTTGGGAAGTCAAAAATGTTTGAAGGCTTCAAATCAAGCATTCTTCAACATCGATTAAGAAGGGGGAAGAGAGAAGGGAGACATCTTGAAGCCGTTTTTTGGTGGAAGAAAATGAGAGGCAAGTGAGACATATTATCATGGAGAATGAGCAGGCATTATTGTGAGCTTTTGATGTTGTTTGCTAACCAAGAAAACAAAAGAAAATTTGAGTAAGAGGGAAGAGTGATTGTTTTTTCTTTTTTCTTTTTAGCTGGGTAATAAATAACCAATAGGGCAAATATCATATGCAACCCTTCTATTTATTGAAAAAATTTTACCCCTTATTATATAGAATTCTTTACATCTGTACTGTTATTTTCTTTCCAAATCTTTAATTATAGACCAGTGGATAGTGTTTGTCTGTGTATTTTGAGTTTTATTTTTAAAATTTGATAAAAATATTTGGTTAGTTTTAATTTTAAAAATAGTATGTGACTAATATTGATTTAAATACATTAATAAATATACATTTTAAAAAAATAGTTTCCTAAACATATAAACAAAGAAGTTGTTTTAATTTTTTAATTTTATTATCTTTTTAAATTTCGAAATTATTCGGTCTATTGTTTAAATTTTAGTATTACAAGTTGTTTATTTAGATAAAAGTAGAAAAAATTGTTATATTTCTTTAAATAATCAATTATTTTAAAGTTTAAAAAATATATATTAAACATTCAAAATGGATTAATTTTACAACAAGAGGGGTGAAATCTTTTTGTGAATTAAGGGGGTGTGTGTGATGTTTGCCCAAATAATATAATATTAAAAGGAGAGAAAGAAGAAAGACAAGAAACAAAGGAAGAGTCTAATGACTAGGGGTGCACACGAGTCAAGTCGGGTCGGGTTTTGCCCCGACCCGACCCGAAGATGCATTGGGTTTGAATATTTCAACCCGCGGCCGGGTTTTTTAAGCATGGAACCCGACGTGCAACCCGCTTATCGGGTCGGGTCGGGTTAGGTTACTCGGGTAATTCGGGTTGGGCTAGGCCCAATTGTACCGTTTTATTAAAATTGTTTTTGTTTTAGCCCATGTATGTTCAAAGATTATATTATATACAAAACAAAGCCCATTTATATAAATTAAGCTATATTATATACAAAAAAAGGTCCATTTACAAAATAAGACTATGTTCTATCCCAAATAAAGCCCAATTTAAAAAACTAAACTATTTTATATTCAAACTAAGGTTTATTAACATAAATTTACAATTTTTTGGCATAAGACCTAATTGAATATTTATTAAAAATTCAAAATTCAAATGCTAGTATATTTATATATATCAAAATTTCCAAACAAGGATGAAATTAAATTAAAAACAACCAAACATAAAACTTAATAATTAATAACCCACCCAGTATCTCCCATCTAAACAAAGCAAAGCAAAAGCACACATAACCTAATATAATACATCCACCCTTTAACAACCAAAACATACAATTTCTAAGCTACTCAAAATCCTAATCTACAACACATAATATTAGAGTCAAAAATTCCAAAATATAAAGTCCAAAGTACAACACATAAGTTTAGAGTCCAAAGTACAACACATATTTATAAAGTCTAAAGTACAACAATTAATTATGCAAATTACAACAATCCAAGCTTCCAAGAAAACATAACATAATCTCCACCCAATAGAAACTTGAGATTTCACCGCCTTGGATTGAAAACATCAAGCCACTTTTTCCAAATTTTCACCAACTTCAAATAACAAAAAATTGAAAACATAATAGTTAATATTCGACAAAGCCATCAAGTTATCAAAAATAATAGTAAAAGTTAAATTTACCAACCCAAAAAGAAACTTAAGAAGACTTAACTATAAATTCAATGATAAGGTATTAAAATTTGTCATTACCTATGAAATTGGCACTCATCAATCAAGGTCTAAACGCTTAACTCCTGTTACAGTTGATTTTAAAACATCTATATCAATGACAAACAAGCACAAACCAAAATGATACAGTTAGTCAAAGATATAATTCCATAAAAGTCAGTATAAATTAGAAACAATATTTCAATTTAATAACCAAAATCCATGATTACCTGTCTCAATTGATGTACAAAAACCCACTGAATCTCTAGTTGCATCCTCTATTGTCTCTGTCATCGGGAAAACCTCATCAATCAATGTAGAAGTTATCCAATTCTGAGAGCATATTAAGGATTCAACCATTTTAGGAGTTAATGAACTCCTAAACTGGTCAAGAACCCGCCCTCCAGTGCTAAATGCTGATTCAGAAGCAACAGTAGAGACCGGAATAGCAAGAACATCCTTTTCTATATGTGATAACACAGGAAAGTTGCCTTCATTTAGCTTCCACCAACCCAAAATATCAAAATCCTCATTCTGTCCAACCAAATTGGCATTGCTCAAATAAGTGTCCACCTCATTTGATGTTCCTGACTTGGTTAGATTATCCATAAACTTTACAACTGGATCTACCCATGGCTTTACAACCACTTGAACTTCATCACTCACTAATAAGGTTGGGATATGACTAATGGGAGGCTTTGACACTTCAGTCCTGACCACTTTTGAAGAGACATCTACAAAAGTCTTATAAATGTCATATAGCTTCAACAACAATGTTTTAAGACCCATTATCATTTCCTCTGTCTTAATAGCACCCCAAAAACTATTCCAAGTAAATTCAAAGTACCTCATTTTGAATCTTGGATCAAGTACAATTGTAATGAGCAACATCTCATTAAATTAATCAGAAGACCCAAAGTACTTATCAAATTTCTTCTTTATATTTCTTGCCATATCACACAAAACACTACTACTTTGTTCTTGCAACTCAATCAATTGACTATGAATTTTCCATGTTCCATTAAATGCAAGATGTGATGTCACAGTCAAAGAAGTACAAAACTTGAGAGTTACATCATAAAAATTTTGCAAAAAACAAACAAACAATCTACCTTGATCCCAATCCTCCTCCTTTGGTGGTCCCAACTTGTTGTCTTCTGCAAAGTATAGTTTGTAATGCGTATCCTCGTCCTCCAAACGATCAAGTGCTTTTTGAAATTGTAAGGCACTCTCCAACATCAAATATGTAGCATTCCATCTAGTGGGGACATCCGTTACTAAATTTCCCTTGTATTGAATTTTTTCATGCTCAACACAAGACATAAATCTTTGTAATCTTGCAGGAGACGACCTAACATAACGCATAGCATTATGAATACTAGCAATGGACTTATGAAGATCTTTTAAATCCTCACCTATAATCAGATTCACAACATGGGCAAGACAACGAACATGCACGTAATCTCCATTCAGAATAAGCCCACTCTCTTTCCAACCTTGCACCTTTTTCTTCACATAATTGATTGCCACTTCATTTGCACTAACATTATCCGCTGTGATTGTAAATATATTCTCCAATCCCTACTCAAGCAAGCAAGACTCAATCTGCTTCCCAATAGTTTCCCCTCTATGATTCACAATCTGAGAGAAACTTAAAATCCTTTTGTGCAACCTCCAATTATCATCAATGAAATGTGCAGTAATCACTATGTAATTCAAGTTCTGTATTGAAGTCCAAATATCTGTAGTTAGCGACACCCTAACCTTGCTTGCTTTAAAATACTTCTTCAAATTTTCTTTCTCACCCAAAAACAAAGAGAAAACATCCCTTGCAACTGTTGTTCTTGATGGACATTCAAACTTTGGACATGCAACTCACATGAGACGCTAAAACCCTTTATTCTCTACAAACTTAAAGGGCAACTCATCTATAATTATCATCTCCACAACCGCTTTCCTAATTGCCTCCTTATCAAACCCTATACCTATAAGGTTACTTGCAGACCCACTTTCTAATTTGTTTGGACCAAAAGAAAGAATCGTTTGTTTCTCATCCTTGTCTGCTTGTTTCTCACTTAAAATATTTTTAGGACATCTACCTAAATGATTCCACAATATTTTAGTCCCATGCTTCTTACTATCACAAAGAAAGGATCTCCCACAATAGGTACAAACACATTTATCTCCTCCAGTTTTTCTGTAATGATCCCATACACTAGATACTTGAGGCTTTTTTCTCTTATTTGTTTGGGTAGTAGTTTCACTACTCACTTCTTCAGGGGTTTCTTGGGTGGGAATGGGACTAGTAGATTCAGAAGTCATAATACCTGAAAAAATAATAAGACAAACCATATATATTAGTGTACTAAATTTAGAGTTTTAAGTTAACCCAAACATGAAAGTGTCAAAACAATATAATTTTTTAAAAATTAATCTTTTAATTATAAGCTACATGAAATATAATGAAATAACTTTTTAAACAATTTATTAATCTTTTTGTTTTTTGTTTTTTGCTTTTATCTTCATTTTGACTTTAGTTCAATGATTAGAAGAAACTAAAGGAATTGGAAATGGTTAAAATAAGCATTTTTAACTTAACTTAGCTACACACTTGATTAGTTAATGGGCCCTATATATAGAAATATAGTGGTCCTCTCATAAGATACGTAAATTGAAGGTTATTAATTAAGTTGCATGCAAGCTGCAGTGTTCATTCATATTATAACTATATTGTATACATTAGTAAACAACTTGATCGGTAATTTGACGTTTTCAATCTGCAGTTTGCTTTTTTTTTTCTTCTATGTGATATTTAAATATATACATCTTAGTGTGAATTATTAATAATTTTAAGTGAAGAATCATCATCTTGTTAATAGTCAAACGGAAGTATTTGAGTGAGAAATGATTAAAGGCGCATTAAATTAATCAAATCCTCTTTGCTTATGGATTACCATGACGACATTAACATCTATTCATTGTATATTGCTATCTAGGTTGAAGACTTATAAATAAATTAAACTTCAATGTGAAGAAGTTTAATTTATTTAAATATCCTTAATTAATAGCCTTCAATTTACGTATCTTATGGTATAATATAGTTAAAAAGATGCAGCTTGGGGAAATCATGCATCACAGTCACAGCCTATGGTTAAATTTACAGTAGTTTATAGATGCAATATGCTTCAAAGTAAATTGTTACTGTCACTTAAATTTACAGTAGTTTATTTATAGTGCAAATTGTTACTGTCACTGTGCTCTTGGGTTTATGTATAAAAATATGTATCAAAGTAAATTGTTGAACGTGATCAATCTTCAGGCTTGAGCAAATATATAGTAAACTATAAACTATACATCATGTGTATGACTCTTAACATTTAATAAAATCCCTAACAGGCTAACACAACAACACAACTCAATCTCTCTGCCAGCACCTCCCGTCTATTCTCTGTAATCTCAGCCAACATGGAAACAATTCAGCACACCCATGGAAGTAATTACAGTCCTATCCAACATTACAATCCTATCCAAACCCAAAAATAATTACTGACAGAGAGTTGAAGATAACCCAACATTTAATCATCTAAGGGAAGAATGATGTAAAGAAGTGAAGAACCTGTAAGAAGTCCAACTGTCCAGGCACTTCTCCGTTCTCCCTGCCTCTGCCCACGTTCATGGAGGATAAAAGGTTGATGAAGGAGGAGGTAGAGGATGATGTAAGGAGTCACGGTGGATGAAAAGCTGACGAAGGAGGAGGTGGACGATGATGAGAAGAGTTGCAGAGGATGAGGATCTAATGAAGGCGGAGCCGCGGAGGAGGAGATTTCCATTTTGTATATGATTTCTATTTTTGATTAGGGATTTAAAATGATTGTAGGGTTAGATGTTAAAAGATGTATTTATATTTGTATTCTGGTGATGTAAGGTCTACGGTAAGAAAATGTTAAGAACAAGTTACACTTCGACATGTTTCCAAAAAAGTTTATTCAATTAAAAATTCAGTCAGGTCGGGTTACTTCGGGTTACCAATTCTAAACCCCACTTCAACCCGAATTTCATTGGATCCGATAATTTTAACCCGATTTCGGGTTACTGTTCACTATAGACCCGAAAAAAACCCGATAAACCCGATCGAGTCGGGTTTATTTGCACACCCCTACTAATGACTATAGAAGAAGAGGTCACGCTTTTGTCCCCATTGGTCCACCTGTAAGTGGGTTCCACTGACACACTTTGATTATTTGTTTTCTTGACCTCCCTTTCAAGCGCTTCTTAATTTAACTTTTAACGGTGTCCAATTCCAATGCTCATTTATGTTTATATAATTTGGACCACGTACAATTAAATATAATACCATAAAATATTATTTGGCGGATAAGGATTAAAAACAAATAAATACTATAACAACTATATATTCAATAATAATATATCATATATCAAATTATATAATAAATTTTATAAATTAATTATATGTGTAAATTTATTGTACTTAATTGGGTATATTTTGCTTTTCTTAATGTACTAGTTCTTCCATTTGATGTCTATTATAAGAAAGACATTAATGGTGTCAAAATTTTAAATAGGATTCATTTCAAATTCCATTGAACACAATTTTTTTTAAAATAAAAAATTTTAAAAAATGCATTGGGTTTGAGATGTTCTTAAAAAATTTAATAAGAAATTTTAAAATTAATCTAAAAATTAGAAAATAAAAATACCATTTTTTCAAATTTTCACAGCTTTTGGATATTATAAAAACGAGTTTTTGATATTTTTTAAGTATGGAAATATTCCCCAAACTTCGAGTTATTTTTTGACAATATCTTTTATCAATAACTAGAAAACCTAAAATTTTTTTATTATTTTTAAATAAAAATAAAGTTTTTTTTGCACTATTTTAGATATATGTTAATTTGTTTTTATAGAAATGGGTAAAGGGAATTGATATATAGCATTTGTAGTTAGGAATAATGAAAAATTGGTAAAAAACAATGATATTTAAGTAAACTCAAACACCAATACCTCACTCAGTAAATTTTAATAATGATATGACCTATTATTGTCTTATCATTATTTATAATCAAGACACCATTACATCTTCCTAAAATCCTATAATAACATTCTAGAAATATTAAAAGATAATGGTTTTTATAACATACCCCACAATAATTAAATTTTGTCGAGTAGATTTTTATTTGTCTCAAATTTTTTAACTAGATTTTTTTAATTTCAAAAATAATCATTACTTAATTAATTCTTAATTTAAAATTATTATGAGAAATTAAAATAAAAAATCATAAGCTTAGGTAAGAATTAAGATGTTTATAAAAAAATTAATCAACTTTTTGGTAAAATATTTTTTATTATATTCTTAACTAAATTTAGAATCCGTTTATGTAATTTGATTAATAATGTAAAGGTATTTGCAAAAATTTGAAGTTGAATCAAATAGAAAACAAATTATTTGATTATGCTAATGGTAGGTGTATTGAAGGGTGGGTGTGAAGAAAAAGTGTATTTGAAGGATGGCTGTGAAAAAAAATCTTTTGGGGCCAAATAGTATTACTTTTTAGATTTTTGACTAAAATTATCAGATATTCGATTTGCCAAAATCTTTTCAAAATTATAAAAATTGGATAATTTAAAAAATATACATGAAAATAATTTTTATTATATACAGAAGTCCCAAACTCACTTTTTTAACGTTAACGTGTAAAACAAGTTTGCTCAATAAAATATTTATTAAATTAACTTTATCCAATCGAATAGAAAAAGATAAAAAGTATATTTATAAATACTTAATCAAAATAATAAAAAAATATAAGATCTTAAAACATAAATTCCCAACATAATTTTGATATATAATTAAGATTTAAAGTCAAAATATCATATGTAATAACAAAAATTTGAAAATAAGCTATAAGGATTAATATCTATAATTTGTATTAAAAAATCATATTAAAAAAATCACACATCTTCATAAGTAATAACAGATAAAGGATATTACAATAAACCTTCAGGCTTGGCTTCATAACAATTTAATCGTTAACTTTTTGAAAATACACAATTCCCCCTTGCCGTTATCTACCATTCAAGAAACATAGTTACTAACATGTTTGTATCATGCCAAAACCTTTAAATGTCCATAATACCCTTATATCAAAAGATGAGTGATTAAAATATTCAAAATATTCAAGATTAACTAACACACACACACACACAACACACACGCACACGCACACATACACACATGCGCGCGCACACACACACACGCACAGATATATATATATATATATTATTTTTAATTTGGATATGTGCTGGTTTGATAAATATGAATGTGATCATTGAATTAGAGAATTTTTCATGCGGTTATAGAAATTTCTTGGTTATACAAATAGTTAGTTATTTTATTGAAAAATATATTCCTTTGTAATTGTCATTATTAATGCCGATGTGTCAAGCCCAAGTAGTGGATTTACTTAAATATCCTAATTACAATTTTACCTCCTTTCTATTATTTCTAATGACAGACAGTTAACGACAAGGAGAAAATGTATACTTCTGAAAAGTCAGTTGCTAATCAGCCAAACCTCAGGGGGTTTGTTAGTTACCCCTCATAGATAATTCAACAAAATTGTGGGTCTCTGCACGCTCTAGAGGAAGGCTTGGGTGTGGATGCCTGTATCATGTTGGGTTATCACTGCCCTTTTGTTATAGTTTGTAAAATGTGTTCCAGTTGGTCTTGTCAGTAGCTTTCTCTGCTGCTCCTCTAATTTACATAAAATGACACAGGCATTATGTCGATGATAAAATAATGGTAACTGTCATTTACACCACTTCAAGTTCATAAAATAACAATTTCATTCCTAAAGACTCGTAAGATGATAATTATGAAATTCTTAATTTTATCTTTAAATATATGCTACTAAACATGAAACTAAAAGAAAAAAATGAGAAATCAAGACATATTTATACATCTTTAAATTTTAGGGAGAAAAGTATATTTTATGGAGGGCAACAATACACTTACAAATTATTCCCGAAAATTCATTTATATGATAAATAGCATTATTATGTCAAATTATCAACCTTAAGTAATTATTGTTAGCTTTTAAATTCACTTATCTAATCATTTCATATAACTTAATTTGTGTTGTATTTTTTTTGAATAAAAGAATAATATTTTATTTATTGAGATACAAAGGAAGAAATTTTATTTACCCATAAACTAGAAGTATAGGAAATGAAAATAAAATTCAAAATAATCACTCACTCCTTAAGTTAACACTAAAATGTGTTTATTAACAAAAATTGATTATAAAATAATCAAATTCAATAAAGGTTGTCAAAAAGTAGTGGGATATAACTTAATTATTTTATTCTAAGATATAAAAATGAATAAGTTATATATGAGTTATATTTATTTAAATATTGTATAGTTTAAGTTAAATATCATAAATGAATTTTATATGATAAGTATTTTAAAGAATTAGGAGCCTACAACTCATTTGTATTTAGACAAAAGCTAAAAAAATTGTCTTTTTCCGTAAGATGAATTTATCTAAGAATCAATCTGAAGTAAAAAAAAAAAAGATAACAAAAAACATAAAATGACTAAATGACTAAGAATTGATTAATTACTTTAGACTAAATACTAAACACCCCCTATGTCTTTATAGATATTTTGATTACTTCATATTGATTATGGTAATGTATAATTAGAAAAATATCTCAACAAATAATAAAATAATAAAGATATATAAACTATTTAGTTATACGACTAGTTAAAAAGAAAAATAAGTTATATGTTAGCTCTAGGACAGTATGCCTACATGGCATATTGATGATGTGACACATTGTTGTTGTGTTTTATTTTAATTTTGACATCTTGTGAGAAAAGCCAAGTTTGAGATAGTCATTTGTTTTAATTATTTCATATTTATCTAGGATTATCTTATATGGTATTTTATTTAAACCCTACTTCTTATCAAACTAATATGATATGTGCAGCAATCAAATTATATATGATCTACAATTCTTGAATGAGCAGATCTACAATCAATATGAATACTTCATATTGATTGTAGATCTGCTCATTCAAGAATTGTAGTTCATATATAATTGTAGTTCATATATAAGTAGTAGATTTTGGCAATACGCTCTAGTGCTGGAGATCTGCTCATTCAAGAATTGTAGTTCATATATAATTTGTCTGCTGCACATATCATATTAGTTTGATAAGAAAATACCATATAAGATAATCCTAGATAAATATGAAATAATTAAAATAAATGACTATCTCAAACTTAGGCTTTTATCACAAGATGTCAAAATTAAAATAAAACACAACAACAATGTGTCACATCATCAATATGCCACGTAGGCATACTGTCCTAGAGCTAACATATAACTTATTTTTCTTTTTAACTAGTCGTATAACTAAATAGTTTATATATCTTTATTATTTTATTATTTGTTGAGATATTTTTCTAATTATACATTACCATAATCAATATGAAGTAATCAAATTATCTATAAAGACTTAGGGGGTGTTTAGTATTTAGTCTAAAGTAATTTAATCAATTAGACTTAGGGGGTGTTTAGTATTTAGTCTAAAGTAATTTAATCAATTCTTAGTCATTTAGTCATTTTATGTTTTTTGTTATCTTTTTTTTTTTACTTAAGATTGATTCTTAGATAAATTCATCTTACGGAAA
Source organism: Boswellia sacra (assembly GCA_013180625.2). NCBI lineage: Eukaryota > Viridiplantae > Streptophyta > Magnoliopsida > Sapindales > Burseraceae > Boswellia > Boswellia sacra. The sequence continues at coordinate 116,730 of SNVD02000567.1, read as the reverse complement.
AAGACAATTTTTTTAGCTTTTGTCTAAATACAAATGAGTTGTAGGCTCCTAATTCTTTAAAATACTTATCATATAAAATTCATTTATGATAACTTAAACTATACAATATTTAAATAAATATAACTCATATATAACTTATTCATTTTTATATCTTAGAATAAAATAATTAAGCTATATCCCACTACTTCTTGACAACCTTTAAAGAATTTGATTATTTTATAATCAATTTTTGTTAATAAACACATTTTAGTGTTAACTTAAGGAGTGAGTGATTATTTTGAATTTTATTTTCATTTCCTATACTTCTAGTTTATGGGTAAATAAAATTTCTTCATTTGTATCTCAATAAATAAAATATTATTCTTTTATTCAAAAAAAATACAACACAAATTAAGTTATATGAAATGATTAGATAAGTGAATTTAAAAGTTAACAATAATTACTTAAGGTTGATAATTTGACATAATAATGCTATTTATCATATAAATGAATTTTCGGGAATAATTTGTAAGCATATTGTTTCCCTTCATAAAATATACTTTTCTCCCTAAAATTTAAAGATGTATAAATATGTCTTGATTTCTCATTTTTTTTTCTTTTAGTTTCATCTTTAGTAGCATATATTTAAAGATAAAATTAAGAATTTCGTAATTATCATCTTACGAGTCTTTAGGAATGAAATTGTTATTTTATGAACTTGAAGTGGTGTAAATGTCAGTTACCATTATTTTATCATCGACATAATGCCTGTGTCATTTTATGTAAATTAGAGGAGCAGCAGAGAAAGCTATTGACAAGACCAACTGGGAACACATTTTACAAACTATAACAAAAGGGCAGTGATAACCCAACATGATACAGGCATCCACACCCAAGCCTTCCTCTAGAGCGTGCAGAGACCCACAATTTTGTTGAATTATCTACGAGGGGTAACTAACAAACCCCCTGAGGTTTGGCTGATTCGCAACTGACTTTTCAGAAGTATACATTTTCTCCTTGTCGTTAACTGTCTGTCATTAGAAATAATAGAAAGGAGGTAAAATTGTAATTAGGATATTTAAGTAAATCCACTACTTGGGCTTGACACATCGGCATTAATAATGACAATTACAAAGGAATATATTTTTCAATAAAATAACTAACTATTTGTATAACCAAGAAATTTCTATAACCGCATGAAACATTCTCTAATTCAATGATCACATTCATATTCATCAAACCAGCACATATCCAAATTAAAAATAATATATATATATATATATATATATATATATATATATCTGTGCGTGTGTGTGTGTGCGCGTGTGTGTGCGCGCGCATGTGTGTATGTGTGCGTGTGCGTGTGTGTTGTGTGTGTGTGTGTGTTAGTTAATCTTGAATATTTTGAATATTTTAATCACTCATCTTTTGATATAAGGGTATTATGGACATTTAAAGGTTTTGGCATGATACAAACATGTTAGTAACTATGTTTCTTGAATGGTAGATAACGGCAAGGGGGAATTGTGTATTTTCAAAAAGTTAACGATTAAATTGTTATGAAGCCAAGCCTGAAGGTTTATTGTAATATCCTTTATCTGTTATTACTTATAAAGATGTGTGATTTTTTTAATATGATTTTTTAATACAAATTATAGATATTAATCCTTATAGCTTATTTTCAAATTTTTTTTATTACATATGATATTTTGACTTTAAATCTTAATTATATATCAAAATTATGTTGGGAATTTATGTTTTAAGATCTTATATTTTTTTATTATTTTGATTAAGTATTTATAAATATACTTTTTATCTTTTTCTATTCGATTGGATAAAGTTAATTTAATAAATATTTTATTGAGCAAACTTGTTTTACACGTTAACCTTAAAAAAGTGAGTTTGAGACTTCTGTATATAATAAAAATTATTTTCATGTATATTTTTTAAATTATCTAAAATTTATAATTTTGAAAAGATTTTGGCAAATCGAATATCTGATAATTTTAGTCAAAAATCTAAAAAGTAATACTATTTGGCCCCAAAAGATTTTTTTTCACAGCCATCCTTCAAATACACTTTTTCTTCACACCCATCCTTCAATACACCTACCATTAGCATAATCAAATAATTTGTTTTCTATTTGATTCAACTTCAAATTTTTGCAAATAACTTTACATTATTAATCAAATTACATAAACGGATTCTAAATTTAGTTAAGAATATAATAAAAAATATTTTACCAAAAAGTTGATTAATTTTTTTTATAAACATCTTAATTCTTACCTAAGCTTATGATTTTTTATTTTAATTTCTCATAATAATTTTCAATTAAGAATTAATTAAGTAGTGATTATTTTGAAATTAAAAAAATCTAGTTAAAAAATTTGAGACAAATAAAAATCTACTCGACAAAATTTAATTATTGTGGGGTATGTTATAAAAACCATTATCTTTTAATATTTCTAGAACGTTATTATAGGATTTTAGGAAGATGTAATGGTGTCTTGATTATAAATAATGATAAGACAATAATATGTCATATCATTATTAAAGTTTACTGAGTGAGGTATTTGTGTTTGAGTTTTCTTAAATATCATTGTTTTTTACCAATTTTTCATTATTCCTAACTACAAATGCTATATATCAATTCCCTTTACCCATTTCTAAAAAAAAAAAAAAATTTAACATATATCTAAAATAGTGCAGAAAAAACTTTATTTTTATTTAAAAATAATAAAAAATTTTAGGTTTTCTAGTTATTGATAAAAGATATTGTCAAAAAATAACTCGACATTTGAGGAATATTTCCATACTTAAAAAATATCAAAAACTCGTTTTTATAATATCCAAAAGCTGTGAAAATTTGAGAAAATGGTATTTTTATTTTCTAATTTTTAGATTAATTTTAAAATTTCTTATTAATTTTTTTAAGAACATCTCAAACCCAATGCATTTTTCAAAATTTTTATTTTAAAAAAAAAAATTGTGTTCAATGGAATTTGAAATGAATCCTATTTAAAATTTTGACACCATTAATGTCTTTCTTATAATAGACATCAAATGGAAGAACTAGTACATTAAGAAAAGCAAAATATACCCAATTAAGTATAATAAATTTACACATATAATTAATTTATAAAATTTATTATATAATTTGATATATGATATATTATTATTGAATATATAGTTGTTATAGTATTTATTTGTTTTTAATCCTTATCCCCCAAATAATATTTTATCGTATTATATTTAATTGTACGTGGTCCAAATTATATAAACATAAATGAGCATTGGAATTGGACAACGGTAAAAGTTAAATTAAGAAGCGCTTGAAAGGGAGGTCAAGAAAACAAATAATCAAAGTGTGTCAGTGGAACCCACTTACAGGTGGACCAATGGGGACAAAAGCATGACCTCTTCTTCTGTAGTCATTAGTAGGGGTGTGCAAATAAACCTGACCCGATCTGACCCGATCCGATCGGGTTTATCGGGTTTTTTCGGGTCTATAGTGAACAGTAACCCGAAATCGGGTTAAAATTATCGGGTCCAGTGAAATTCGGGTTGAAGTTGGGTTTGGAATTGGCAACCCGAAGTAACCCGACCTGACTGAATTTTTAATTGAATAAACTTTTTTGGACACATGTCGAAGTGTAACTTGTTGTTAACATTTTCTTACCGTAGACCTTACAACACCATAATACAAATATAAATACATCTTTTAACATCTAACCCTACAATCATTTTAAATCCCTAATTAAAAATCGAAATCATATACAAAATCAGAAATCCCCTCCTCCGTGGCTCTGCATTCGTCAGATCCTTATCCTCCGCAACTTTTCTCATCATCGTCCACCTCCTCCTTCGTCGGCTTTTCATCCACCGTGACTCCCTACATCATCCTCTACCTCCTCCTTCATCAGCCTTTCATCCACCGTGAGCGTGGGTAGAGGCAGGGAGAACGGAGAAGTGCCTGGACAGTTGGACTTCTTACAGGTTCTTCACTTCTTCACATCGTGCTTCCCTTAGATGATTAAATGTTGGGTTAATCTTCAACTCTCTGTCAGTAATTATTTTTGGGTTTGGATGGGATTGTAATGTTGGATAGGACTGTAATTACTTCCTTAGGTGTGCTGAATTGCTTCCATGTTGGCTGAGATTACAGAGAATAGACTGGAGGTGCTGGCAGAGAGATTGAATTGTGTTGTTGTGTTAGCCTGTTAGGGATTTTATTAAATGTTAAGAGTCATACACGTGATGTAAAGTTTATAGTTTACTATATTAAATGTAGAATTAAACTATATTAAATGTAGAATTTTCACAAATATGCATATAATAGGAACAAAATCTTAAATTCCTATATAGAGATTTAACACTACCCCTCAAGTTGGAGTATAGATATTCTTGACGCCCAACTTGGAACATAGATGAAGAAAAACTCATTTATAAACCGCCTTGATAAAAAGATCTTCAATTTGGTCTTCAGACTTAACATAAGGAGTGATAATCTCTCCACTCATTAGAGCCTCACTAACAAAGTGACAATCTACTTCAATGTGTTTAGTTCTTTCATGAAAAATTGGATTGCTAGCAATATATGTTGCAGCTATATTATCACAAAACATTTTTGATGGCTTTTTGAAATCAATTCCAATCTCAGTTAAAAAAATTTTGACCCACATAATCTCACATGTTGTATGAGCCATAGCACGATACTTTGCCTCTGCACTGGATCTTGCAACTACATTTTTTTTCTTGCTTCTCAAAGTCACTAGATTGCCTACCAAGAAGGTACAATATCCACTTGTGGACTTCTTATCAGTTTTGGATCTAGCCCAATCAGCATCTAAATAGTCAACAATGTCCAACTCTTTACCTTTCTTGTAAAGAATTCCTTTACCAACAGATTGTTTTAGATATCGTAGAATTTTACATATCGCCTCCCAATGGATCTTCTTCGGATTTTGCATATACTGACTAACTGCTCCTACTGCAAAAGCAATATCAGGTCTAGCGACAGTAAGATAAATCAACTTTTCCACAAGATTTCTATATCTTTTCTTCAAAATCTGGATTGCTATCACCATCCAATATTATATTAGGATCCATAGGGATCTCTATTGGCTTAGACCCTAACATACCCGACTTATCAAGTAAGTCTTGCACATACTTTCTCTGAGACAAAATGATATCGTCTTTACTCCTTAAAACTTCAATACCAAAAAAGTATCTGAGTTATCCCATGTCTTTTGTTTGAAAATGTGTCTTTAGCTATCTTTTCACTTCTTCTATGCCATTAGAATCACTCCCAGTCATAATGATATCATCTACATACACCACAAGTATAATAATACCTGATCTTGTATGTTTAACAAACACTGAGTGATCAGATTGACAACGAGAGAAGTTGATCGAAGCCAAAACGCCACTTAATTTTTCAAACCAGGCCCTAGGTGATTGCTTCAGACCATAAATAGCCTTCTTTAACTTACAAACAGAGGTAGTTAACGCCCTATGAGCAACAAATCCAGGTGGTTGCTTCATATAAACATCCTCGTGTAAATCACCATATAAGAAGGCATTTTTGACATCTAACTGGAAGAGCGGCCAGCCAAAAAACACAGCGAGAGAAATGAGAATGCAGACTGAATTGAGCCTGGCAATGGGAGAAAAAGTCTCAACATCGTCAACACCATAAGTGTAAGTGTACCATTTAGCAATAAGACGTGCTTTTAAGCATTTAATAGTACCTACGACAACCAACCACGTCTTTACCATCTGATAATTTTTGTAACTCCCATGTACCACGATCATAGAGAGCTGACATTTCGTCTTCACAGCTTCCCTCCAGCCAGGATGAGCCAAAGCTTCCTGGTAATTTTTAGGAATAGAAACCACAAACAAACTCAAAGCAAAAGAATGAGCAAACAATGTTAAGGCATTAAAGGAGACAAACTGAGAGATAGGATACCTCTGAGAATTTCTAGTACCTTTGCAAAGAGTAATAGGAAGATCAAGATCGGAATACTCATTTGTAGGAGGAGTCAGATCTGGAGTAGAAGCAGATGCTTGAATGACCAGTAGATCAATAAGCGGTAAATCATCTTGTGTAGCACGCGATTGATGTAGCTTTCGTCTAGAATAAACTAGGTGTGGTGGAGTAGAGGGACACAGTAGAACTGACACCGGTATTAGAGGATCAACTAGACCAGTATCAAGTCTAGAACCACTCGATGAAAAATGTGGTGTGGACTCAAAAAAATTGATATCTACACTGACAAAAATTTTTCCCGAGCAAGGGTCAAGACATTTGTAACCTTTCTTAGTTCTAGAATACCCAAGAAAAATACATTTGGTGGACCGAGGAGACAGTTTATCAGAAACCCTATGAAGATGGACAAAACAAACGCAACCAAAAATACGAGGAGGAAGAGGAAAAGTAGGTTGATTAGGGAATAAGATGGAGTACGGAGACTGAAAATAAAGAACAGAAGAAGGAAGCCGATTAATGAGGTAACATGCGGTAAGTAAAGCTTCCCCCCAATATTTTGATGGGACTTTCATATGTAATAACAGAGTTCGAGCCACATCTAACAAATGTTTATTTTTTGGCTCAGCAACTCCATTCTACTGAGGGGTGTGAGCACATGATGTTTGATGTAAGATCCCATTAGTGTTATAAAAAGTAGATAACGAGGAAGAAGTATATTCTAAACACAATAAGAAAATGGGCCTTTTATCGCGGGCCGAAACCGTTGTAAAAGCCTTCTACGGTGGGCCTACGATGGTTTAAGCCCAATGTATAAAATGGTACAGTAAAAAATAATTTTACTTTTTACCGTAGGCTTCAGGCTCGCTGTAAAAATTTGTGGTATGGTCCAATTTTTTTTACGGTGGGCCACAAGCCCGTGGTAAATAATTTTACGGCGGGCTCTCCCTCTACAATACCAATGACATCCCTCTGCTGGAGACCAAGCAGAATTGCAGCCATTTGAATTGGCAAAGGTGCTTTATACCCAGCTCTGTCCACAGCCTTTACAAGTCATTGGTCAATTTGCTCTCAGCCCAGTTCCTCATTGGCCGAGGAATCTTCGAACCTTTGTATGAAATATTAAAATATTCTCTAAAAATCCTCCAATCCCTTTCAGTCGTTTCATCAAGCTTCTTCTTTGAGCGATGTTGACCAACTCTCATATCAAAAGTATCGTACTTATTAGCCGTTTCTTCCCTAAGCCTTTGCGCTACCGCTTCCTCCGGTCTCTCCTCAACCTCTTCTTTCCTTCGAATCTCTTCTCTCATCTCCTTCTCATTCTTGGTAGCCAACTTCTTCTGCTTCTTTCGATCTATTCCAGCTTGAAACCCTTGCCCAAACAATAATTAAGCCTCGTGAGGGTTCTGATACAAAATATTCATATCCCTTGACGTATCTTCCGTATCCTCCCAATCAAACGAAAACCTAAACTTCTCGCTCGGTTTATCACTCGCTTCTTGGGTTTCTTCGATCCGAGATACTGCTATTTAATGGCTTTGAGCTCTCTTTCTCTATCTCGCTCAATCAACTTCTCCAACTGTGCACGCTCCCTCGCTTTCACTTCTCTTCCTGCTCCCTCTCCCTCTCTCGCTCTTACTCGCGGTCCCGGCGGTGATGGTCGCGGGAGTTAGAGGAGGGCCTGGTGGTGGGGTTTTGGTTAAGAGAGAGGTGTTGGTCTTGGCGGCGACGTTGCTGGGCAATTTCTTCTTGGCGGCATTTCAGGGATAGCTCTTCGCATTGGGCTTTGGTCAAGAAGACGGGTTTGGAGGTGGCAGGGTTGGGGTTGTTGTTTACGCCCAAAATATACCGCGGTTATTGTAGTATACGTTGAGGTGTCGAATCCACAAGGAGGCCTTCGATAAAAGAGGTTAGTAAAACAAAAATATTAAAAAGATAATAAAGATGTAAAATTTGACTTTGAAGTGATTGGTTCTAAAGAAAATACAATGTTTAATAATTGGAAACAATCGATAGTAATTAAGAAGTAAGGCATCGAGAATCACTTATATGTTTTGTAAATCTAATCCCTACTTTGATTCAATAATTATAACGCAATTGAAAGTTTCACATCCCAAACAATCAATCGGAAAATATGTATAGTATAGCATAAATGATAAATACATGTGTTTGATATGCATAAACTCTTTACAAGCAATATTTACCAACAACGTTCATCCTTACAAGTTATCCAAGAGCGACAATATATCACATGACAATATTGTAGTAAAAGACTAACTCATAAAACGAAACTACCAGTAACAATTATAATTCAACACGAATCACATAAAGAAAGCATGACTGAATTTATATGAAATTGAGAATTATAATTTCTAGATTAAAAAGAAATCACAAGATGAGAAAGAGAAATCACAAGATTAAAAAGAAATCACAAACAAACATACAATCTTTATAGCCCTTGAAGTAGAATGAAAGTGGAGAAATAGATAAACTACACATACAAGTTCATCTCTAGCCTTACCAAGAGTTCTAGCCTAACTTACAATTCATTCTTATCATTTCTAAAGAGAAAATACAAGAGAGAATTGTAATGTACAATGATAAAATGTGAACTCAAATGATTTTTTTCTCCCCTTATTCAATTCCTTAAGTTATCCTTAAATAGGTGATGAAATGGAACTATTATACCAAACCTCCACCAATTTTTTCACATTGGCGGCCACCAAACATTCCACCAAACATTCCGTAACGTCTACTGCGAGCTTCATGGCCTAGCATAAAATTCTAATTTTTACCGCGGTTTTAGAGGACTTTAGTAAATAGATGCCGCAAAAAGCCCATTATGTTGTAGTGAAAGCATTATTAGAACGTAAAACTTTAATAGAAATACCAAACTGAGTCTTTATTTTATTGTAAAACATTTGAAACATACTAGGGACTTCAGATTGATCTTTTAACAGATACAACCAAGTAACTCTAGAATAATCATCCCTAAAGGATACAAAATATTTAAACCCATAACTGTTGGTAACTCGACAAGGACCCTATACATCTGAGTGAACCAAATCAAACGATTGTTCACTAATTTTATTGACTCGACTAAAAAACAAAAAAACGAGAATGTTTACCTAACTGACAAGACTCACATTCAATTTGAGTTGGACTAGAAAAACTCATATGCTGAAGCAATTTATTTGAAAGGTGACCTAAATGATAATGCCATTATTCTGGAGAGACAGAAGAAGCAAAAGTTGTATGAGAGGACGAAAGTGCTTCAAACAAGTGATAAAAACCATTCTTTTCATGCCCGCCACCATTCATCTTCCTCGTACCAAGATCCTGAAAAATACAATAGGATGAAAAAAAGTGACTGAGCAATTTAAATTCTTAGTTAACTGGCTTAGAAATAAAAGATTAATAGGAAGTTTAGGAACATGTAACACCGAAGATAAATGAAAACTGGATATACGAATGGTTCCAAACCCTTGTACTTGGGTTTTATAACCATCAGCAAGAACGACCGATGACTGATTTTTAAAAGGAATAAATGAACTAAAAAGAGAATCATTACCAGTCATGTGAGAAGAGGCTCTAGAGTCTATAATCCAATGATGTGGGTACGAAAAAGAAAATAAGGCAGTGGACCTACTTGTTTGGATTAAGGAAGCGGAAGACTCACTGGCTGGTTGACCTTCAGATTTATGAGCAGACTACGCAAAAGGTGGAGCATGAGAGTTAGATGAATTACCAACGAAAAAACTCTCATCAAGAGCTTTGATTTGCCTATTCAGGTTTTCCATACTTATCCCAACACTTTTCTGAATGATGATTAACTCTACCACAATGAGAACAAGGAACTCTCCACCTTGACCTCTAACACGTCCTCTACTCCATCCATAAAAGGACCCTCTGCCTCGACTACCAGACACAATTAAGGCAGAAGCTTTCTAATTATGTTGAGAGGTGGGTAACCGTTGGAGGCAAGCATATGTAGTTTTAAGACTTGGAAGATCTTTCTTAGTCAAGATACTATTCTTAGCACTTTCATAGATAGGATTTAAGCTAGACAGGAACTTGACAACAAATAATTCTTCGCGTTGTTTACGTAATGTCTCAACATCAGTAGTAACAGGATGATAAAAGTTAAGCTCACCCATTAATCCTTCGATTTCTCCTAAATATTCACTTAACGTTTGATCACCTTGTTGACAAGAAAATAAAGTAAAGTAAACATAAACAATGTGAGAGACATTTTGAGATCCGCCAAACCTGTCTTGAAGTAAATTTCACAACTCTTTGGTAGTATCAACCCACATCACAGTTGCCACAAGTGATGGCTCCATACTATTCCACAACCATGTAGTAATCAAATTGTCTTCCTGAATCCATTTAGCATACTCCTTTGAGTCAGACAATGGAGAATCTTGTGTAAGATAATTATGTTTCTCTTGGCCAATCAAATATTTGGTTACTGCTTTTACCCATAACTTGTAATTAGAATCATTCAATTTTACGACTGTGATGGAACCACCAACTCCAAGAGGATTAGAGGACGGTTGAGAAACCATGGAAACTCAAACACATTTTTTTTTCCAAACAGATCCACCACATGGAAAAAATTTTTAAGAAAAAAAAATTGAATTATGTGTTGTATGTGAATAGTAACACCGATAATAGTCTGATGAACATTACTTGTCATGAACAGTAACACTGGTGAACAGTATGTCGATATATAGTAACTGTAATTTTTTTTTTGAAGGGATGATGGAAGATGAAATTGGGATAAAGTAAGTTGATGGTGGTAGGAGGTTTAGGGTTTATAGGTTGAACAAAAATTAAAGGATAAATAGTATAAGCGGGGATTAAAACCACACTCTGATACCATGTTGAGAGAGAGAGGGAGAAACGAATTTAGGAAAAAATTTGTATGTATTGTATTGTAAAGAGGTGTGCATATATATAGTACAATAAGGGAAAATAAAATAAAAAAGAGTGAATCAAATATGTATCTAATAGGAACACAATCCTAAATTCCTATATAGTGATTTAACATGAGCATTTTTCATATTTTGTGTGTTAGATTAAGATATTAGCGCTTGGCTCTTACTTGTTAGTTTAAGATTTTGGTTGCAAATGGTAACTTAACAATAGGTTTAGGTCATTCTAGGCTTTATGGAAAGAGGCGAAGCCATAAAAATGGTAACATGTTATACATGTTAATGATAGAATCGTCTAAAACGGCAATCAACATTTTTAATGAGATGAAAAGTTCTATTACCAGCAATTTTGATTGTTCTTGAAATAATATCATCTGTGCTAACATTTTTCAATTGTTGTACTGCCATTTATACTGATGGATGCAAAAACCATTTATCCATTTTGTATATGCACACATACTTGTGTACTCTTGTTTTCCCATTCGCTTTCCATTTTATGATTGCTAAAATAAATTTGTTAATTCATCCTCCTATTTGTTCCGTAGTTCATTTTTTTTGGCATAAAAATTTGCCCCCAATCCTTCCTTTATTAGGTGCCTAATACGAAAGTAACCAAAATTCAACATGGTATTGAGATGAAAGATTCCAAACAGAGCCCATCTATTTGTTAATTGTTTATAAAGCAAAAAATATATCAACTTATGTGTCTGCTAGTCAATTCTTATTTTATTGGTGGCTATGAATCCTAGTAAAATTATTAAGATTATAGTTATGAAAGTGTATGATGAGGAACGAGGTTCCTCAAATTAAAAGAAAGGGAGGGAGATGAGACAGGGGAAAGAGGAGAAATAATAGAAGAAATTTGGGAAAGAAGTAGAGCGAAAATTGAGGGAGAAATAATCTTTTTACCAAAAGATTAAAAAAACTATAATAACCAAGTCTAAAAAATAACATAACTAAAGGCTCCTATTTATAGGACCTTAAAGTATAGTTCTACTAGGAAATAAAATCCCAATAGAAAATAGAATTATACTCCCAGGTTAACTAAAAAATACCAAAATTAAATCCTAAATAAAATAGTAAACTATTTATTAAGAAAATAACTCAAATTAGGATTACTTGCAATTTAGAAAGTTAAAATCCTTTATTAATTAAACTCCTTAAAATTAAAATTAAAATATCTAATCTATTCATAATATGTTTTACATTAGTGAATTTCAAGAATATGGTCTCACTTTTATGGGAGATATAAATATACTTCTTTAATGTTGATTACTCAAATGATGAAAGTGTGATATGCCCTATTCACAAACGTGTTATCAGTTATTAGAGGTCATTACAAAGTGCGTTATTGTGCTTTCTTTGTGGTAGATATTTGAATATAGGTATTTTAACCATTTCTGTCACTTGAAAAAAAATAGCTTTCAATGGTCTCTTCACTTTGGTGAGTCAGTTGAGCTCTCAGACGCTTTGTTACCATGGAGATAGACCTATACATTATTATGCTTGCTTCAACAGATGCCAGTTTCAAAGCCCACCTGGTTGTCTCTTAATATCTTTACCTTTCCACTAAGCGATTACTTATGGACCTTTACAAAATATTCCCTTGACTTCATATCTTATCGCTCCAAAATTCTGTCTCTACAAAACATCTTTCTAATTGGGCATTACTTGTGTTTGGGAAGGTGATTTGGGGTAATGATGAGGTGGGCTTTGGTAATGTGAATATTAATTTACTCTATTCAAGCATATGTACAAATATGGAATTTATGCAGTGTCTTACTGATAAACGCATGAAAGTACACTTTTAAGCATAAATAATTAATGCTAATTGGACTGTATTATAAAGCTTTTATGATATTTTAGCATAATTATTTTGCTTATGCCTCTTTTACATTTGTTTCATTTCTTTTGCATTTTCTTTAGACTTTATCTTAAAATAAAGTGTTGTCCTTAAATTGTGATTAATGGAAATTATTTTTCAAGTTTAATAAAATGGACATAACTCTCAATTTATATATCAAAATAGAGAGATTATTGAACCTGGAGCAACATGTCTCAATTTTACACAAAGTTGAAGAATAATCAAAAGCCCAAATCCAACATTTGATAGGCCGAAATTGAGACACAACAAAACCAAATTGTAGTTGTTTCTCAGCCCGACCCATGTCCAGTATTTGGGCCATATCTCACAGAATACTTGTCCAAATTGCATGAATTTGGTGGCCTTGGAAATTTGAGATAAAATACTACAACTTTCATGTTTTCCAAAAAGCCCAATTCGGTCCATTTGGTGGTCAAAAATCAGCTGCAAGTTGGTAGAATGTTTGGTGGCCACCAATGTGGAAAAAATTGGTGGAGTTTTGGTATAATAGTTTCATTTCATCACCTATTTAAGGACAACTTGAGAAATTGAATGTAGGGAGAGAAAAGTCATTTGAGTTCACATTTTATCATTGTATATTACAATTCTCTCTTGTATTTTCTCTTTAGAAATGATAAGAATGAATAGTAAGTTAGGCTAGAACTCTTGGTAAGGTTAGAGATGAACTTGTATGTGTAGTTTACCTATTTCTCTCCACTTTCATTCTACCTCAAAGGCTATAAAGATTTTATGTTTGTTTATGTATTAAACTCTTTCTCATCTTGTGATTTCTTTTTAATCTAGAAATTATAATTCTCAATTTTATATAAATTCAGTCATGCTTTTTTTTATGTGATTCATGTTGAATTATAATTGTTATTGGTAGTTTCATTTTATGAGTTAGTCCTTTACTGCAATATTGTCATGTGATATATTGTCGCTCTTGGATAACTTGTAAGGATGAATGTTGTTGGTAAATATTGCTTGTAAAGAGTTTATGCATATCAAATACATGTGTTTATCATTTATGCTATACTATACATATTTTTCGATTGATTGTTTGGGATGTGAAACTTTCAATTCAGTTATAATTATTGAATCAAAGTGGGGATTAGATTTACAAAATATATAAGTGATTCTCGATGCCTTACTTCTTAATTACCATCGATTGTTTCCAATTATTAAACATCGTATTTTCTTTAGAACCAATCACTTCAAAGTCAAATTTTACATCTTTATTATCTTTTTAATATTTTTGTTTTACTAACCTCTTTTATCTAAGGCCTCCTTGTGGATTCGACACCTCAACGTATACTACAATAACCGCGGTATATTTTGGGCGTAAATAAAATTGGTGCCGTTGCCGGGGAGGTAAAATAGACGAAAGACAATTTGTATTTTTCATTTTTTTCTTGGCCTAACTTGGCATAATTTTCCTAATTTTCCTAACTTTGACTAACTTTATTCCTTTTACTTTTCAAAGGTCGGCTTTGCCGCCTTATTCCTTTTACTTTTCGAAGGTCGGCTTTGTTGTTTGTTTTATTATTATTATTGTTATTATTATTTTACTTTTTAAAGGTCGGCTTTGCCGCCTTATTTCTTTTTCTTGTTAAAGGACGGCTTTGCCACCTTATTTCTTTACTTGTTAAAGGTCGGCTTTATTTCTTTACTTTTTAAAGGTCGGCTTTGCCACCTTGTTTGTTTTATTATTATTATTGTTATTATTATTTTACTTGTTAAGGTCGACTTTGCCGCCTTATTTATTTTTCTTGTTAAAGGACGGCTTTGCCATCTTATTTCTTTACTTAAAGGTCGGCTTTGCCACCTTATTTGTTTTATTATTATTATTGCTATTATTATTTTACTTGTTAAAGGTCGGCTTTGCCGCCTTATTTTTTTTACTTGTTAAAGGACGGCTTTGCCACCTTTTTCTTTACTTGTTAAAGGTCAGCTTTGCCGCCTTGTTTGTTTTATTTTTTTTATATATTCTATATATACTTGTCAAAGGTTGGCTTTGCCACCTTGTTTGTTTTATTATTATTATTGTTATTACTATTCTCTCTAACTTTTGTTATCTTATTATTTTTTTACTTTATTTGAGAACTTTCTTGTTTGAAAAAAAAAACGAAAAACAAAAGGAGAGACAAATTGTGAGTGATGTATGAAGCAATCTAGAGACAAACGAGAGAGATTTATGAAAAAATCAGAACAAGAACCACAACAAGATTTTGCAACCGAAGAAAAATCAATTCTTGGTTCATCTTCATCTTCTAATTCTGATACAATGAGCCAACATGAGGACAACCTCGTTAAAACTCTAAAAGATTACTTGCATCCTACCAGTGCTGTTTCTAGTATGGTTGGTCGACCATTATCATGTGACAGGATGACTTATGAGCACACTAGGTTATCCTATGCAAGGGGTTTGTGTTGAGATAGATGCGGAGCATGCTCCAGTGCAAGATTTTGAGATCCGGTGTAAGCTGTCTTCTGAACTTATTAAGATCAGAGTAGAGTATGAATGGAAGCCGAAACGATGTTCCAAGTGTTGTTTGTTTGGCCATACTTGTCCTATACCTGTTGCGCCTTCTGCTCATACAGAGGCCGAGGCCCCAGTTACTACTACAGCTTTTGTCTTGAGAGATACGGGGAAGCCTGCTGACCCTGTTGTTGTAGCAGCAGTTCATACTGAAAGTAGTCAGGATCCAATTATTGCTACTAATGTAACTCCAGATATAAGAAACAAGGGTAAAGGTATTGCCACTGACTCCACACCAGTTGGACCTCTTGCTTTACTGACAACAGACCCGACAACTACCGCGAAAAATTCGATTGACAAGATATTTAATGAGTTCAACCATTTTGATACCTCTGGCTTAAGTTCTGAGTCTAATTCTGAGACTGATACACTATCTCCCATTGAGGTGCACCAGGATAAGATTTTGAAGTGTTCTGTTAGCCTTGTAGATGCTTTGTCTGATTCTTCAGGGATTGCTCCTCCTGCGAAGGTTATTGCACCGGGCTTTCCAAAAACCACTGTGGAGCCTTTGGATAGTCAGCCATCTGCCTCTATTCCTATTCGTCCTGCTAGTCAGGGTAAAAAGCTTTAGAGCAAAAAGGGTGGCTGTGGGGGTAAAGGAGGCATACGCCTCAAATGATTTTCTTTATACAGTTCTGAATCATTTCTAGTTTCCTATGATAGGAAGTTGGAATATTAGAGGCCTTAATGGCTTCTCTACGCAGCGGGCAGTTAGAAATTGGATTTCTAAGTATTGTTTAGGTTTGATTGGTCTTTTAGAGACTAAGGTTGATCAGAGACACCTTGCTTTAGTTGTTTCAGATATTTGTCCTTCTTGGCAGTTTTTATCCAATGCCACTGAGTCCATTGCTTGTA
Source organism: Boswellia sacra (assembly GCA_013180625.2). Lineage (NCBI taxonomy): Eukaryota > Viridiplantae > Streptophyta > Magnoliopsida > Sapindales > Burseraceae > Boswellia > Boswellia sacra. The sequence continues at coordinate 100,567 of SNVD02000567.1, read as the reverse complement.
GAGTTTTGGTGTGCTAGGATCCTTCTTTATGTAGGTTGATTGAATTGCAGCTTTCTCTACAGTAGATTGCTTGTCGGGCTACCAGACTATCAGATGGGGTTTCTTTTGGTTTGCTATTTGTTTATGGTTCTAATGATCCGGGTGTTCATCGACAGTTATGGGACTTTATCCGAACTCAGTCCAGGGGCTTTGGTGACTTCCCTTGGTTGGCTTTGGGTGATTTCAATGCGATTTTACGCTCGTCAGATAGAGTTGGAGTGGATCAGGCTTGGCATGGTTATATGGATGAGTTTGGTCAGTGTATTCATGATGCAGCATTGATCAGGGTACCATCTTTTGGACTCCGGTATACTTGGCATAATAGGCAGCAGGGAGAGGGTACTATTCTTTAGACTATTGATTGGAGTTTTGGCAACGCTTCATGGTTTTTGACTTGGCCAAACACAACCTCTGAGATTCTTCCACGGGATGGTTCTGATCACAGTGCTTTGGTCATCCGGTTTGGTGATCCACATAGGTGAACTTCCAGTCCTTTTAAATTTTTGAACTTTTTGGCTGATCGAGAGGATTTCTTAGAGATTGTTCAGAGAGTGTGGTCTACGCCTGTGGATGGGGATCCTATGTTTCGAGTTACACAGAAATTGGGTTTGTTGAAATGGGAGTTTCAGACTTTGCATGCCAAGGCCACTAGTCACATCTCTAGTAGGGTCATTGAGGTTAGAGCTCAGTGGGCCGCAGCTCAGGCTGCTCTGGATGAGAGCCCTTCTTCCCCAGAGTGTATTTTGGCTGAGAGGGAATTTGCTAAGCAGTATTCCCAATTGTGTAGAGATGAAGAGGCTTTCTTTCGGCAGAGGTCCAGGATACAATGGCTCTCTTTGGGGGATCAAAATACCAAGTTCTTTCACAAGTCTCTAATCCATAGACAAGTCAGAAATCGGATTCATCAGCTTGAGGATGAGGATGGTACCATTATTATAGATCGAGGCGACTTAGATCATCTAGCTGTGAGGTATTTTCAGAAATTGCTCACAGCTCCTCCTCGTCCTTCTCTTGTAGATGCTTTTCGATTTTTTTCTGGAAGAGTTTCTGAGGAGATGTTGCCTTTTTTGGGGTGCCCTATTATTGATGATGAGATCAAGTCAGCTTTATTCTCGATTCCCGATGATAAAGCTCCAGGACCGGATGGGTATATGTCTTTGTTCTTCAAAAAATCCTGGGATATTATTAGTGTGGAGTTCAAAGCTGCTGTACGGTATTTCTTTACAACATGCCAGATGCCGAAGTGTGTAAATGCCACTAGGATTGTCTTGGTCCCCAAGGTTGAGTCTCTGAGGAATATGAGTGACTTTCAACCAATCTCTTGTTGTAATGTGCTTTACAAGTGCATCTCCAAAGTGATCGTGAATCAGTTCAAAGTAATCTTGCCTGATGTAATTGGGAGATCACAATCTGCTTTTGTCCCAGGTCGGAAGATCTCTAATGCTATTCTCTTGACTCAAGAACTCATGCATAATTACCATCTTGGGTGCTCACCTCCCCGGTGCGCTTTAAAGGTGGATATTCGCAAAGCTTTTGATACTGTCAGTTGGGATTTCATCCTTTTAGGGTTAAGGACGATTGGTATTCCAGAGCGTATGGTTCGATGGATAACGATGTGCATGTCCTCTGCCCATTTCTCGGTTGCTTTAAATGGAGAGCTTCATGGGTTCTTTCCCACCTCCAGGGGAGTTAGACAGGGTGATCCATTGTCACCATACCTTTTTGTGTTGGCCATGGAGGGATTGAGTGGTATTCTTCGGGAGGCTTCTCAGATGCCTGATTTCCGTTTTCATTGGAGATGTCAGCAAGTTTCTCTCACTCATCTTTGTTTTGCAGATGATCTGATGGTCTTTTGTAGGGCAGACGAGGGCTCTGTCAGGGTGGTTCGTACTATTTTGCAGAAATTTGCAGAACTCTCTGGTTTAGTGATGAATTCAGCCAAGAGTCAGGTATTCTTTTCTGGAGTAACTGATGCGGACCGAGCAACGTTGCAGTCTATCTTGGGATTTCAGGTAGGGAGTTTACCAGTAAGATACTTGGGGGTGCCTCTCATTAGTACCAGGTTACGGCTCTCAGATTATGCTCCATTGATAGAGCGGATTTTGTCGAGGGTTAGGTTATGGACATCTGCCATGCTGACTTATGCTGGTCGTCCGCAGTTAATCAAGTCAGTACTTTTTTCCATCCAGGTGTATTGGTCCTCCATGTTTATTTTACCGACAGCTATGGTGCGAAGGATCGAGGGTATTTTGGCGGCTTTCCTCTGGATAGGGACATCATTGTCTCGTTTTGGGGCTAAATTCACTTGGGATTCGGTTTGCATTCCGTTAAAGGAGGGAGGGTTGGGAATTAAGCGAGTGAACGAGTGGAATCGTGCTGCTATTCTGAAGCATGTTTAGAGACTTCTTTCTGACAAGTCCTCCACATGGTCTTCTTGGGTTCATAAGGTGCTCCTTCGAGGGCGCTCGTTTTGGCAGGTACGGGTTAGTTCTAGCGCCTCCTGGTCTTGGAGGAAGATTTTGCACAGTCGAGATTGGTGTAGGGGTAAATTTGTCTCTTGCATTGGAGATGGCCGTGATACCTCACTCTGATAGGATTACTGTTTGTCGCAGGGGCATCTTTGTGATTTGTTTTCTTTTAGGACTCTTTCATCCACAAGTCTTCCTCAGATGCAAAGGTCGCAGCTATTATTCAGGATGGGGATTGAGCTTTTCCTGATGGTGGGCCGGTCCTTGGACGAATTTGGGACTCAGTCAGTATCCGGCCTATGATGGGGATTCCTGACCATATTGTTTGGAAGGGCCACAGCTCTGGTACTTTCTCCATTGCCTCACCATGGGATTTATTACGATGCAGGCGATCTGTGAACTCTTTTCATCATCTTCTCTATTTTCTGGCCATATTCTAAGACACTCCTTTATTCTGTGGCTGGCATCGATGGGTCGTCTTCATACTTTGGATCGTCTACGGCGTCATGGCATGTCATCCTTTTTCGGCTGTGTTCTCTATGCTTCAGCAAATGAGAGTCATGATCATCTATTCTTTAGCTGTCCTTTCTCCTCTTCTGTCTGGGGGAGATTTCAGCTAAGACTCTCATTGTTTGGCCATCTGTTGGATGGCTCTCTCTACTTCATTGGACATCTGCCATGCTGACTTATGCTGGTCGTCTGCAGTTAATCAAGTCAGTACTTTTTTCCATTCAGGTGTATTGGTCCTCCATGTTTATTTTATCGACAGCTGTGGTGCGGAGGATCGAGGGTATTTTGGCGGCTTTCCTCTGGACAGGGACATCATTGTCTCGTTCTGGGGCTAAAGTCGCTTGGGATTCGGTTTACTTTCCGTTAAAGGAGGGAGGGTTGGGAATTAAGCGAGTGAAGGAGTGGAATCGTGCTGCTATTCTGAAGCATGTTTGGAGACTTCTTTCTGACAAGTCCTCCATATGGTCTTCTTGGGTTCATAAGGTGCTCCTTCGAGGGCGCTCGTTTTGGCAGGTACGGGTTAGTTCTAGCGCCTCCTAGTCTTGGAGGAAAATTTTGCACAGTCGAGATTGGTGTAGCGGTAAATTTGTCTCTTGCATTGGAGATGGCCGTGATACCTCACTATGACAGGATTACTGTTTACCGCAGGAGGGTCTTTGTGATTTGTTTTCTTTCAGGACTATTTCATCCACAAGTCTTCCCTCAGATGCAAAGGTCGCAGCGATTATTCAGGATGGGGATTGGGCTTTTCCTGATGGTGGGCCGGTCCTTGGACGAATTTGGGACTCAGTCAGTATCCGGCCTATGATGGGGATTCCTGACCATATTGTTTGGAAGGGCCACAGCTCTAGTATTTTCTCCATTGCCTCACCATGGAATTTATTACGGTGCAGGCGATCTGTGAACTCTTTTCATCATCTTCTCTATTTTCCTGGCCATATTCTAAGACACTCCTTTATTCTGTGGCTGGCATCGATGGGTCGTCTTCGTACTTTGGATCGTCTACGGCGTCATGGCATGTCATCCTTTTTCGGCTGTGTTCTCTATGCTTCAGCAAATGAGAGTCATGATCATCTATTCTTTAGCTGTCCTTTCTCCTCTTCTGTCTGGGGGAGATTTCAGCTAAGACTCTCATTGTTTGGCCATCTATTGGATGGCTCTCTCTACTTCATTGGACATCTGCCATGCTGACTTATGCTGGTCGTCTGCAGTTAATCAAGTCAGTACTTTTTTCCATTCAGGTGTATTGGTCCTCCATGTTTATTTTATCGACTGCTGTGGTGCGGAGGATCGAGGGTATTTTGGCGGCTTTCCTCTGGACAAGGATATCATTGTCTCGTTCTGGGGCTAAAGTCGCTCGGGATTCAGTTTGCTTTCCGTTAAAGGAGGGAGGGTTGGGAATTAAGCGCGTGAAGGAGTGGAATCGTGCTGCTATTCTGAAGCATGTTTAAAGACTTCTTTTTGACAAGTCCTCCACATGGTCTTCTTGGGTTCATAAGGTGCTCCTTCGAGGGCGCTCGTTTTGGCAGGTACGGGTTAGTTCTAGCACCTCCTGGTCTTGGAGGAAGATTTTGCACAGTCGAGATTGGTGTAGGGGTAAATTTATCTCTTGCATTAGAGATGGCCGTGATACCTCACTCTGACAGGATTACTGTTTGCCGCAGGAGCGTCTTTGTGATTTGTTTTCTTTCAGGACTCTTTCATCCATAAGTCTTCCCTTAGATGCAAAGGTCGCAGCTATTATTCAGGATGGGGATTGGGCTTTTCCTGATGGTGGGCCGGTCCTTGGACGGATTTGGGACTTAGTCAATATCCGGCCTATGATGGGGATTCCTGACCATATTGTTTGGAAGGGCCACAGCTCTGGTATTTTCTCCATTGCCTCACCATGGGATTTATTACGGTGCAGGCGATCTGTGAACTCTTTTCATCATCTTCTCTATTTTCCTGGCCATATTCTAAGACACTCTTTTATTCTGTGGCTGGCATCGATGGGTCGTCTTCGTACTTTGGATCGTCTATGGCGTCATGGCATGTCATCCTCTTTCGGCTGTGTTCTCTGTGCTTCGGCAAATGAGAGTCATGATCATCTATTCTTTAGCTGTCCTTTCTCCTCTTTTGTCCGGGGGAGATTTCGGCTAAGACTCTCATTATTTGGCCATCTGTTGGATGGCTCTCTCTACTTCATTGGACATCTGCCATGCTGACTTATGCTGGTCGTCTGCAGTTAATCAAGTCAGTACTTTTTTCCATTCAGGTGTATTGGTCCTCCATGTTTATTTTACCGACAACTGTGGTGCGGAGGATCGAGGGTATTTTGGTGGCTTTCCTCTGGACAGGGACATCATTGTCTCGTTCTGGGGCTAAAGTCGCTTGGGATTAGGTTTGGTTTCTGTTAAAGGAGGGAGGGTTGGGAATTAAGCGAGTGAAGGAGTGGAATCGTGCTGCTATTCTGAAGCATGTTTGGAGACTTCTTTCTGACAAGTCCTCTACATGGTCTTCTTGGGTTCATAAGGTGCTCCTTCAAGGGCGCTCGTTTTGGCAGGTACAGGTTAGTTCTAGCGCCTCCTGGACCTGGAGGAAGATTTTGCACAGTCGAGATTGGTGTAGGGGTAAATTTATCTCTTGCATTGGAGATGGCCGTGATACCTCACTCTGACAGGATTACTGGTTACCGCAGGGGCGTCTTTGTGATTTGTTTTCTTTCAGGACTCCTTCATCCACAAGTCTTCCCTCAGATGCAAAGGTCCCAGCTATTATTCAGGATGGGGATTGCGCTTTTTCTGATGGTGGGCCGGTCCTTGGACGGATTTGGGACGCAGTCAGTACCCGGTCTATGATGGGGATTCCTGACCATATTGTTTGGAAGGGCCACAGCTCTGGTATTTTCTCCATTGCCTCACCATGGAATTTATTACGGTGCAGGCGATCTGTGAACTCTTTTCATCATCTTCTCTGGTTTCCTGGCCATATTCCAAGACACTCCTTTATTCTGTGGCTGGCATCGATGGGTCGTCTTCGTACTTTGGATCGTCTACGGCGTCATGGCATGTCATCCTCTTCAGGCTGTGTTCTTTGTGCTTCAGCAAATGAGAGTCATGATCATCTATTCTTTAGCTGTCCTTTCTTCTCTTCTGTCTGGGGGGAGATTTCAGCTAAGACTCTCATTGTTTGGCCATCTGTTGGATGGCTCTCTCTACTTCATTGGGCTTCTCTTCATCTTCAGAGCAGGAAGAACTTTGGGCATATCTTTGCACGTTTGGTCTTCTCTGCTACAGTTTATTTTCTTTGGTATGAGAGGAATGGTCGTGTGTATCAACAGTGTCGTCGGACTCGTCGTCAAGTGATTGATGAGATTTTTGCCTTGGTTCACTCTAGGCTCCTAACCTTGGAGGCCAAGTATGTGATCACTCCTCAGCTTCGTGCCATATGGGGATTACATCATTAGTTTGCTTGGTTTTTTTGTTGATTGGGCCAATAAGCCCGTTTGCTTCTTTTGTTGTTTGATGACGATGGTTTCCTTGTGTTTGATTTTGGGCCTGTGTGTTTCGTTTTGTTTTGTTTGAAACCTTGGGCTCTTTGCTCTATTTGGTTTGTTTTGTTTGGGGCTTTTGGGCCTTGTTGTTTCTTTTTGGACTTGTATTATCGTTTTTCTTTTTATGTAAATAGTAATTTTTCCAAAAAAAAAAAGTTTAGGGTTAGGGTTTAGGGTTTTTAGGGTTTAGGGTTTTTAGGGTTTAGGGTTTAGGGTTTAGGGTTTAAGGTATAGGGTTCAGGGTTCAGGTTTAGGGTTTGGGGTTTAGGGTTTGGGGTTTGAGGTTTTGGGTTTGGGGTTTTAGGTTTAGAGTTTAGGGTTTAGGGGGGAGAAATTTTTTCCTCTCAACTGGGTCACCGAAAAACACTATTCATTTCAGCCGTTTGGCAAACCTGCCCCTCAATTTTACGTATATGGTAGATCGGGATACCCTGAAGACACTTTCCTTCTTGACTCTCATCATAATCGTGCCGGAAAGCTTTCAAAATTGCTCATAACCGCAACCGGATTTACTATTCATTCATCACCGAGCAGCATGTGAATAGTCACCGCCATCACTACTGCGTTCGCCTTGCCTCGATCTTCATTATCTCCTTCAGCACCACCATCTGTTTCAGCTCGCAACCCCTCCGTCCACGACGTTAAAGTTTCAGTTTTTTTTACTATTCACCGCCACGGTGTGGTGCGTGAATAGTCACCGCTGATACCATCGCTTTTGGTTAAGCCCGATCTACAACTTTCCCTTCAGCACTAATACCTGATTCCATTGCCATCTCCTCCGTCCACGGCTGACTTATGCTGGATTTTGTCGAGGGTTAGGTTATGGACATCTGCCATGCTGACTTATGCTGGTCGTCTGCAGTTAATCAAGTCAGTACTTTTTTCCATTCAGGTGTATTGGTCCTCCATGTTTATTTTACCGACAGCTGTGGTGCGAAGGATCGAGGGTATTTTGGCGGCTTTCCTCTGGACAGGGACATCATTCACTCGTTTTGGGGCTAAAGTCACTTGGGATTCGGTTTGCTTTCCGTTAAAGGAGGGAGGGTTGGGAATTAAGCAAGTGAAGGAGTGGAATCGTGCTGCTATTCTGAAGCATGTTTGGAGACTTCTTTCTGACAAGTCTTCCACATGGTCTTCTTGGGTTCATAAGGTGCTCCTTCGAGGGCGCTCGTTTTGGCAGGTACGGGTTAGTTCTAGCGCCTCCTGGTCTTGGAGGAAGATTTTGCATAGTTGAGATTGGTGTAGGGGTAAATTTGTCTCTTGCATTAAGGGAGCAGCTGGTTTTCTAGCAGTTTGCCGAGGACAGGTGTAAAACTTCTTTGCTTAACCTGGTAAATTAACCTTCTTAATTTTTTTTCTTAAAACTGTAAAAATGTTTAACATTTTATGTGGGGGCTTCAGATCTTTGTTGTTTTGCAAATACCCCTTTGTAACCCTAGACATCATTCAATCGATTGATACAAGTGCCTTCATTATCCTAGATATCAATCAATTATTTAGCTTTGAATCAGTTGCTTTTTCAGCTTTAGTTGCCTCAGCATCCCTTTGTAATAGCTTCAATCGATCGATTGATTACTTTGCTTCAGCTTCAATTCAAGGAATTTGGTTTACTGATAGGCACATACGCATTTGTTCAATTCTAGTTTCTGCTTCCTGAACCATTGACTAGTGCCTCAAATCAAATTGCTTCATGGACGCAGATTCACTGCTCCCCTTCCTGCAATACTGAGATTCAGCATTAGATCTAATAGGTTAATTTTTTTGAATCTCTCTGTTGTATTCAGGTTAGGTTCGGCTTTTGTTTTCCGTAAAAATTATAGTATATAAAAAACAAAGAAATGAAAAATGATTGAATTCGCTAAGTCAAAAACCCGAAAGGAGGGCTTAGGCAAAATTTAGGGTTAAGAAGAAAAATACCTAAAGAAGTAGAAAACTGCCACCGAATCTCTAACTCAGATCCATCTTGACACGATTCAATCCAATCACTATCTCAGCCAAAAATCAAGAGAACTAATGTTAAATCGTGTGATGAATAATAGTGGCAAGATGAAGATCTCTAGGATCATCTGATGAGACCAGTAGAAACTGTGCAAGGAGGCAAAACTGAAGAAGCAAAGCCAGCCGGATGAGGTCCTATCCATCATCTTAAGTAAAAGGATAACGGAACATAATGTCACCTGACCGCTTGTAGTGTGAATGCCCATAGTAGAAATCTGAATTTGACTACTTTTAATCGTCAAATTTGGCAATATTCGATGGTCATCGCATGTCAAAAATGGCAATATTTGACGGTTATCGCATGTCAAATATGCTACCGTCAAATATGATACTATTTGATTGTTGGTCAAACCGCCAAATATTGGTTGTAACATACTTGACTCTTCATTTTGAGTCAAGTATGTATGCCCTGGGGAGTGGGCCTTTTTAAGCTATATTTAACACTTTCACTACATACTTGTCTAATTATAACCATCAAATATGTTTCAAAAAACTCATAGTTCAAAAAACTCTAGTTAAAAAATATTTATATTTATGATACTTGATAGACTATAAAGTCCCTTAAGTATCATATATAGTTATTATAACTTCCACCATTGTTCCAAACAAAGTGCAAGAACCTAGATTAGAATCCAATCTAAACATAAAAAATTTAACATTTTATAAACTTGTATTTATACAAACAAAAAGGCTAAAAATCTATTCAATAGAGAACATAATACAACATAGCAAAGAAAAAAAAAAAGGGAATCAAAAGTTAATATAAAAGAATAAAGTTGAATAGCTAAAGAGATAACATTACATCATTCCAAGTTCTTCTCTGTTCCCTAAATGGTCGAATTGTCCACAGTAATTAATTAATCTTAGTCTATAACTGCTTGATCATGTAGCTCTCTTGCTATTTATTTCCTCAGTCTCAAACCAAATCTGCAAATAGAATAGTATAGATACTTTTAGATTCATGAATCTTTTTCTCTGTATTCCTAATGGAAACACATAAGAGCAGAAATTATTTTACCATGGAGGTCAAAATATCAATTAAGAGGAAGTCAGAAAATGATATTCCTTGCATTCATCAAACAGAATACATTCAATGAAAAACATGAAACTAAACCACTTACATTTTAACTCCTATGGTTCTGCACAATTGGCTCCATTGATGAACTATACTAATGTTGTTTGTTTTATAAGGTTCAAATGGCTTGGCATCACAAAGTGAAAACAAAACAAAAAAACATAACCTTTTAAATTTAGTTCAACCAAGATTGCATGAAATATTCAACCAAATTAAACAAAAAAAAAATTATATAAGTAACCACACTTATATTAGTGATCTGCTTGCAACACTTCTCCTCATATGATTTTTATATAAATTTTCTTCACAAGTTAAATGCACAAATTTCCACCATAGATAAATCTGACTAGTTTCTCATGAAGTAGTAATGAAAAATCAATTAATTCTCCAAGAATTGTTATTCCTCTTTAGCTATAACTTTGCTTCATTATGTGTTTTAAAGATAAACTAGTGCATTTATGGAAATAGAAAAATTAAACCCACCGCAGTTTCCTTTTGATCCTTCTAAACTTATGTCAAACTTAATTAATCATAACTTCTCAAAAACCCGATCACTAGTTGAAGCCAATTGAAGTATATGCATTCTATTGTATAATTCAAAGAAATTAGTCAATAGCTAAACAACAATCATAGTAAATTACAATCAGACAAAATAGTGAATAAATGAAGGCAAATAAGGATAAAATTCTCAGTATCTAATTATCTGAAATTGTAAAAGAGAAAAAGAATATATAATATATAATATATAATAAAAGAAGGTAATTTATCAAATCAATTGAATACCAATTTTATATGTTATAGATAAAATTAAAATTCTCAAAAGGTGAGCCAACTGTTTAGCTAAATGCTAAGGGAAATAATAAAAATCACCTTAAACTATGCTCAACAACATAAAGAAGGAAAAAAAATCCACATGCAACAGTAAAAGGAACTCCTTCATGTAATCAAGTTATTTACAATTAGCATTTTAAATTTCATCTAGCACAATATGCATGCAGGAAAGTTAATAACACACATACACACACATATATAAATTGCCATGAATCAATTGCATGTGTTGGTTGAAAAACGAAACAAGAATAAAAATTTCAACATTATGGGAAAAGAAATTTACAATATATATATATATGTATATGTATGTAATTTATGGTTAGTGAGTAGCATGAAACAAGAATGATGCATTTGCATGTGTAATAATTGAGAGAAAGTAAGATATAGTAAGTGGATGCTAAGTGACGTGTGAGTTGTAGTTAAAGCAAGTGTTTTGTGAGAGCTTTTTAAATATTGTGTTCATACACAAGTGTTAAGTGTGAGCTTAGTTTTTGGTGTCTCCTTGTAGAACTTGTATCAGTACTTTGTGTACAAATTTGTTTGTAATATCATATTCATTAAAAATATTTGTACCTTGCAATTCTTTTGCCAATCAAGACACGTATTGATTCATTGCGTACTACGTAATAGCTTACCCAATCCATTGACCTCAAGAAAGCAAACAAGGCACAAAGTAGTAGCAAATTAATAATAATTTCAAATGGCAAATATTAAAAAAATTAAAGTAATAAGCTAAGAATTATTACAAATGTAAAACCTACGATCGAACTACTACAGATTCAGCTCCAATAATTTATACAAAAGCTTGATGAAGGGCTTCACATCCCCAACTTCATCATGACCATAACCAGTGCTTCCGCCCAAGTGCTGATTCCAAACATAAGTACAACAAGAGCAATTGAGAGTCGCAACAATGAAAAATTTTGCTTTAATTATGTAGCTAAATAGTGGTACACTATATATTAAAAAATAATTACATATCCTAATAATCTATCGGTACCCCATATAGGAATATATCAGAAATTCTAAAACTAAGGCTGTCATCAGACACCACATTAAAATCCAAAGAAATATTTTAAAAGCAAGCTTGTATCTATGTACTTAAATAAATATTTAAATTAAATGTAATCCAACCCAAGCATTCTAAAAAGCTGTAAGAACATGATAAGTATTGCCGGCCACCAAATTATCCACAGGTTTGAACTCTAAATACAAGAAATTCACTGCTTCCATATTACAGATTAGATGCTCGCAGATTAGATAGCAATAAAAAGCTATAGATAAGACTAGCATTGCAGGTTAATTAAATTTTTTAACTTGATAGTACCTAAAATTGCATTATTCTTTATTGCCTGCACACAACACATTATATGGCAAAAGAAAGAGAGGGAAACCCCTGCAATCACAAATGGATTCAAGAGTTCTATACTTTATTCTAGTATCCTCCATGCATTTTCTCGGCTACCAAATTAAATCAAGAGGAAACAAAAATAAATGGAAAAGAGATGACAATAATTGAAAGCCAAGCATCAAACTTGCATGTACAGAGATTAATAATAATAAACTTATGAATCTAAATTTTATAATTAATGATTAATAAAAGATTTTAATCATCATAATATATTATAAGATTCTTCATATTTCAAATAAGTTCAATATCAATCATAACTGGACAATTTGGGCTATATTTTGTGCATTAATAAAAAGTGGACAAGACTTTTAAGATATAATCAAATTTCAAGTAGAATATTTACTAACCAACCCTCTTCCTATTACCGAACCGCATCCTTTCTTGCTAATAAAAAATTAAAAGAAAAATAAATAGAAAGATAGTGGATTACAAGGGGGCAAATGTGTGTGAATACTATATTTAATTAAAACCAACACAGTTTCAGTAGAAGCCTTATCTATAGTCATAGTCAACAACATAATTTGGAGGCTTTTGATTTACAATCAAGACTCTAAAGTAGGCTTGCAAACAATAAATCAGTTCATTTAATAGATTTGTAACATTTGATTTGTACCAAAACATTATCTTAAAAGGCACTAATTACTTGACATTAGTAATGTGATAAAATGATAAAAAGGCATCACTCATCAAGCAACTAAAAGTAAGAAATCAAAGAAACGGATGAGAAAACTTTTGTTTTACAAGAAAATCAAAGCAAGGAAGGGATAGAATAGTACCTTGAGACAAGTTAAACAGGCCAAAGCTCAGCTCAACTCAATCTTAGAAAACAAGAGAAGTTAGCAAGAATCTTAGATTTAACAACTTTGATTAAAGCTCCTCTTTTGACCTGTATAAGAATTCAAATAAATAAAACTAATTATGATCAATCTTATGAAAATGCATAAAGACTCAGAAAAACCGCGGACAACCATACATATATTCTATAGATTATCAAAGTCACTTGCAACTTTTATTAATATAAAATAACTAATGATATTTAGAGTTTAAACTACATAATATTAATCCAATATTCATTACTAACATAAAAAATTAAACTAAAATTGGGCGTGACTCACTCATGACTAACTGACCTTAAATACGACTCTATCGATAATTTAATATTAAAGAAACAAAAAAAAAAGTTGACCCAAACAGTAGCAAACATGGTTTTCCTCCCCAAATAACTTTCTCTCATTTTCCATTGTTTTCTCAGCAACCAAACAAAATATTAAAATTTAAAAATTTTAAAAAATTGAAATTACTGTTAGTATACCATTTGCTTCAATGTTACACATCACATTGAGGCTAAGATCTCCAAAAATACCACTATTTTTTGAGAAATTACATTCCATGAGAAACTCGACTTCTCCGATGAGCTTACCATATTTTCAAGAAAATCAAACACACCTATGATTGAAAAAAACAAAAACAAAACAAAGAGTAATGGGTGAGGGCTAAACGATGAAGATGATGATGATAGGCGAGTTGAATGAAGGAATTATGAGAAGAAGATTCAGAATCAACTATCTCGAGAACCAAATTAATCGCACAACACCAAAGAAGCAAAAGGAAAAAGATATGATCGATGCAAACTGATAAGAGGGAAAGATGAGGGAGGGAAGAAGTGCTGAGTCAATTGATCAATGAAAATTGGGAAGAGGGAAAGAAGCAACTAGGGAAAATTAAATAGGGGAAGTGAAATAGAAAAAGGGAAAGTAACTTTTATATTGTGGAAAACTTGTAATTTCATTAAATTAATACAATGTCAAATATGTTATATAGGTGGGTTTGACTTTTACTTATGTATCATATGGTTTTGTGAAAAATAGTCAAATAACTCAAAGAGAATTCGTCAAATATTTTAAAAATTCTTGTGGTGGAAAGTTGAAGAAGGCAACAAGATTAGAAATCGATGGTGTCTCGATAATAGGTAGAATGATGCTCTCAGAACTAGACGAATGACCACCGAATATGGCGGAGAATCCCTCGTACAGGGGCTGAAGCTCTTGCCTATTAAAGTGAAAGACATCATCCTGAGGATCCTAGAAGGTTGTGCATTCCTTAAGAAAAGGAACATCGAGCTTTGTATGTCAAAGAATTTCAGACTGAAGAGTCTGCTGTATTTGAGTCGTTTCCAATCATCGTCCTTTAGAAGCTTTAAGAGAGGCCAAACGACATTTGAGAATGGCCTCAAACATGTTAGAAAATGCAAGAAGTGGCATTGGAAGGCATGAGGAGAAGTAGAAGGGAAAAACAGAAGGCTGATGACGACAGTCCTCACTCATCATCACTAACATCAATTGGAGAAGTAGTAACATGAGCCTGAAGACGCTCAACCTCTTGCTCTTGACACTCGATTTGTTGGTGAACCATCTAGTCCAATTAAAAAGCATGTAGTTAGAAAATATTATTAAGATAGACATCATGCATACATGAAACATCAAACATTTTCTTGCAGGAAGCATAATTCAGAATGGTATACAATCTAAACGTAATCGAGTAAAATTATAATGCAGTATGAAATACTAGGGGTAACCGCAAAAGAAACAGGCTCAACACCTCAAGGGGATATAGCAGTAGCAGCACGATGTGCAAGTCAATCTCGATGAGATCCAATGGAAAAAACACGATATGCAAATCAGTCTTGAGGAGACACAACAAAAGTAACACGATGTGCAAGTGAGTCTTGATGAGACCCAACAGAAGTAGCATGATGTGAAAGCCAGTCTCGATATGACCCAATAGAAGTAGTAGAATGTGCAAGTTAGTCTCAATGAAACCTAATAGAAGTAGCATAATATACAAGATAGTCTCGATAAAACCCAACAAAAACAGCACGATGTGCAAGACAGTCAACAAAAGTAGCACAACTTTCAAGTGTGCCTCAATGAGACTCGACAAAAGTAGCATGATATGCAAATCAATCGCGATAAGGCCCAATAGAAGTAGCACGATGTGCAAGATATTCTCAATGAGATCCTATAGAAGTAGCATGATGTGCAAATGAGTCTCGATAAGACCCAACAGAAGTAGCACGATGTGCAAGTAAGTCTCGATGAGACCCAACAGAAGTAGCATGATGTGCAAGTTAGTCTTGATGAGACCTAATAGAAGTAGTACGATGAGAGAAGAGCATGATGCACGCAAGAATGAAGAATGTCATAATGATAAATTAAGAGATTTTCCCTAGTGGATTAGAAGGAATCAAGAATAGAAGTAATAGTACTTGGGCATGAAACCTTTTGAATACAAAATCTAAAGTAGACTAAGGAAGCATGATGAATGCCCAGAAGAGGGGCATGAAACCCAACGAATGCAAAATCTGAAGAGATCAAAGATGAATGAAGAATACTCAGCCAAAGCCTCAAAGAATAAGAAGGTCTAAAAACCGTAGAACAGTGCATGATAGAAGTTTTCCAGATGGCCGAGCATTAGAAGGAAGCCGTAAAAAGTAGGTGCAATTTAGAATGTTTTAAGCCCTTAGAATAGGCACAAGTCCTAAGAAGAGGAGCACTAAAAGGTGTTAAAAAACCTAAGAAGTATGTGTATTTAAGAGTGTTTTAAGCCCTTAGAATAGGCACAAGCCCTAAGAAGAGGTGCGCTAAAGAGTAATGAAAACCCTAAGAAGTAGGTGCACTTATGATTATTTGAAGCCCTTACAATAAGTGCATTGAAGAGTGTTACCAAACCCTAAGAAGTAGTTGCATTGAAGAGTGTTACCAAACCCTAAGAAGTAGGCACACTGAAGAGTGTTAGAAACCTAAAAAGTACGCGCATTGAAAGTGTTTTATCAAAGCAACATAAGGATGCTTTTTAGGCCTTGGACGGGTACATCCACCTTGGACGGGCACATCCGCCTTAGATAGGCACGTTCGCTCTGGAATGGGCACCTTAGCCCTTGAATGGACACACTGCTTTAGATGGGCACATCCACCTTAGATAGGGATGTGCACCCTAGGATGGGTGCCTCAGCCCTTGAATGGTCTCACTCGCCTTAGATAGGCACGTTCGCCCTTGAGTGGATACACTCGCCTTAGATGGGCACATCAGCTCTTGAACAGGCACATCCATCCTTAAATGGACATATTAGCCCTTGAACGGGTACATGCACCCTTAGAAGGGAACATTAGCACTCAAATGGATGCACCTTTTTGTGGGAATAAAAAAAGAGAGAGAGAGAGATGATGAGAAAGTCTGAAAGAAGGAGGACAAGGTCGAAGATGTTGAGATGAAATAAAGAAAGACGAAGTAAGAGTACGTTATCGACTTTTATGTCTCACAAACCTCTCCAAAGCAGGGGGTAAGCTACAAAAACTAATTTTTTAGGCTCGATGAAGGAATGAAGATGAATATTGAGTAAAGATAATGACCAAAATGCCATTGGAGGCCAAGAAAGGAAAGATGAGACGAAGTTGGTGAAAGGTCTCGAAAACTAACGTATGAATTCAAAAAATTATAGAAAATAATCCAAGAGGAATTTAATGATGGGTCATATTTTGTGAAGCTACGGATGTCTAGTTTTCATAAAAATTTACAGATTACAAATCAGAATTCAATTCAAAAAGTTATAAGCAATTGAATACATAAAGGTCACAAGGGACCTCATTGCAAAATTATAAAATAGAAAGGGCCAAATAGGAGTACATTGTTCATACTGACTGTTCACTTTATTGTTCACCAGTACTGTTCACCACCGATAAAAATGTCATCAATACTATTCACAGCCGATCAAATAGCCCATTGTCACTATTCATCTGAATCCCTCGTTGATTTTTTATCATCATATTTTCACTCCAAGGAAAACCTACATGAGCACACCTTAGCCACAGTTCCCAAGACACACTGATTGTCGAGTACAATATTCTCTTTCTTCCTCTTGAAGATATGCTCAAGAATTTAAGAAGTCTTTTTCAATATAATTTTTTTAGGCATTCTATTACTCTAAACTTGGGAAGGGTACGTCTTGAGAGCAGAATTCTCTCCTCTCTCCGATTCTCTCTTTTATTTTTTTTGCTTAGAAAAAGCATGTTTAGGTTTTTATTTTATGCTTAGGAGTATGTTTAGGGTTATTATAAATTGTTCTAGCCCCACTTGTTTGGTAAGATAGGTAAGCATGTCGAGGTAAGTCTGCGAACTTTCCTTTTTTAAAATCATGCTTAAGAATTTAATTTCTTTATGAATGCTTAGAAACATGTCTAGGAGTACATGCTTAGAATCATGCTTAAGAGGACATGAATAGAATCATACTAGGAAATTTTACTTGCTTTGATGAATGCCGGGAAATAACATATAATAGGTAAGAATTATCGTTTTGTCCTTGGATGTCTTGTTTCAACTAAAATAGTTGTGATTGATTTCAATGGTTTGAATTAGGCTATAAATGCCATGTGTGGTCTAGAATATGCCATGAATGACATGTTAGGTGAGGCATCCAAAAAATGATTATGTCCCAAGTATAAGAGTGTCGAAGTAATAAACCCGGTGAGACCTGGGTCGATCCACGAGGAAGGAGTTTTGGCTCTACAAGCTATAAAGTAAGCAAATATGATATGGATGATTCAAAGAGATGATAAGATAATATCGACAAATATAGTAAAAAATAAGTTCATAAGGAATAAATGAGAATAATTAAAATACAAGAGAAATTAACATAATAATAATGAAAGCTAAGGTTAGGGGATCCAACTTTGATATATCAAATAAAGATAAGTAGCCCATTTTAGTTATATGAATTATATTTTTTTTTTACCAATATTTATACCATTTCTTGTAAATGGGTTCAAGCATCCAATGTGCTAATCACCATATGTCTACAATAAATCAAGGTTCCTAACTTGATTTGTGTCGGTATGGAGAACTATACGATATCTAGAAAGGATCCAAGCATTTGATGTGCCAAAGATTGTCTATAATGGATCAAGACCTCCACTTTACGAGTGGTGTCAAGATTGATTAGATAAATAAATATAAATCATATAAAATAAATAACACAAGATTATGATTATTAAGCACATATCAAAGGGTTAGAAAATCCTTACTCTCATATCAAAGGTTTCACCCTTTCACCTTAGTAAGAGAGAAATTAGAAAAAGAAATTAGAAAGACATTATAAAAGGAAGAAAACAAATTGCAATAAAAAGAAAATTCATTAATAACATTAAAACACAATAACAAGATATCCCAGCCAAGGCCAAGATGCCCTAATAGGTCATAAGCCACCTTAATTTATAGATACATTCAGGGGTAAACTTGTCAAATTACAAAGGAATACTTGTCAAATATTAGGTGCACCAACTTTAACAATTGGGATAATTAGGTGAACCGATTTTGATCACCGATTTCAATATTAAATTATTGAGAATTTTGATCACATGTCTTCATGAAAGTCGTAGATATTTCTCTCAACTTTCTAGAACATCTTGATTCATACGATTCGGATATGTATTTTGAGAGATGTGGTCAAGATGCCCATTTTACCAAACCTACATCAAATCCGAAATTAAGAGAAAATTAATTTAAAATGTGTAAAGACTACAAATATGCTTAAGTTCAGAAATTTAATGATATTATTAATGCAATATGATAAATTAAACTCTTATTAAACATACATATTTAAGTATTCATCACACCCCCCAACTAGCTTATTGGTAGTCTCTAGCAATTAAAGCGTTATTATTTAGAAATTATTTATGGAATTTTACATCCAAGGTGGTCATTATTGCACTCTCTTGATTTTATCCAAATAAACAAACTCTCAACCTATTTTTTTTAAATGACTCATGTACCCTTCAATCAAGTATTAACAAACCTTCTTTTTGTGCCCATTCAACATATGACTATGGGGCTTATTAGAAAGAAGCCATATAGGTTCTAATATTTGTTAAAGCTAACAACCTTAGGCAAAGGGTATTCATTCATCATTATTTTTATTTATATTTTTTTCTTTTTTTTGGAAAGAATGCATCTTTAACCCATGTAGCGAGCCTTAGGCTAATGACTCCCAGACTAGTTGGCCTTAGGGCATTAGGTGTTAAGACACCCCTACGAGCTTAACGACTCAGGTTGCCAATGCTTTTTTTTTCTTACAAACTTGTGGATAGTATAATGTTCAATCCCCTTAAGCTTTCTCCTTAATCCATGTAACGAGCTTTGGGTCAATAGCTCCCAAACCAGTTGGTCGTAGGGTATTAGGTGTTAAGGCACCCCTCGGGCTTAATTGCTCGAATTAAGGAGGCTATGAGACCAAACTTATCCATAATTGCTCTTTTTTTACTTTTTTTCATTTTTTTTATTTTACTTTCCCCTTCCTCTTATTGTTATCCTAAACAAAACAAAAGAACTCAAAAATTATAATATTTCATTTGCAACCTATAATCATGTATCAAGGTATGTGTGTGTGTGAAGAAAGATTCATGAATACTTACTTAACGAGTACATAAGCACACAGTTTATTAAATGATAAGGTTGTGAGGTTTCATAGATTTGAATAATTTAAAGTGAAATGAATAAGACCTCCTTATTATAAAATTCAAAAATCAAAACTGAATAATATCAAGTTAGTTAAAATAAGTCTTCAAAAATGCAAAATGAAAACAAATGACAAATTGGTTAGATTGTGTTTCAAGAGTTCAAACTGGCCCTCCCTACTCTGCCATTCCCTACCCAGAATGTGTCTCAAGAGGATTTGAACTCCTTACACCACACTCTGAATCCAATTACTAACTCGCTTTTTTTTGTAAGAAAAAAAATTAGAACACACTTATGTCTACTATCCTTCCCCCCCAACCAAATGAAACATTGTCCTCAATGTTTAAATGTAGAGAGATAAAGTATAACAGGCATTGCCTAAAACTTCTGTTATTCAAGAGAGATGACCTGAAAGACTCATAAAATAAAATGCTACAAATGAAATAAAAGACAAGAAAAAATTACAAAAAGAGATTCAAATCCAATTTGAACTTTTTGTTTTGCCCCTTGACCAATTAATTTGAGTTATGGCTGGGTCAGGTTTATACCCGAATGCTTGTAACTTGTCAAGTAATTCACTAGCAATAGTGGCAGAAACAAGGATCTTTCTCGCCGAATGAGGTATAAAATTTTGTTCCACAGCTGTATCAACAAAACTTATCAAGGGATCAAAGAAATTTTTAGCATTTAACAAACCTATGGGCTTTTGACGAAGATTCAGTTGGGCTCAAGAGGCAATTTGAAAAATTTCTTCAAGAGTACCAAAGCCACCTGATAGAGTAATAAAGGCATCCGAATTGATAAGCATATACGCCATGCGTTCATGTATAGAGGAGACCTGTAACTCCTTTCTAATTGTTTTCCCAATGATATTTTCTATAGCCAAAGCTTTAGGAATAATTCTTAAAACTTGACTGCCTCTTATGAATGCAGTTGTTGACAAAAAACCCATTAACCCGAGGCTACCTCCCCCATAAACTACATGAATCTTTCTTTCAGCTAATAGCCTACCAAGATAGTTTGCTACTGCTAAAAAGTCTTTACTTTTTCTAGGTCGAGATCCACAGAATACACATATCCTTTGGATTTGATGTTTTGAAGTTCCCTCCATGTCTATGCAACTCTTTAACTATGTGTGAAGAGGAGATCAAGAGATGTGGTATTTATGGAGGGTAAAAGGTTATGCATAGAAATTCAAAAAAAGATGATGAAATAGGACACCATAAATGCACAAGTCAAACAAAAGATGCAAATTCAAAAATGACAGCTATAAGGCATTAAAATTCAAAAAGGATGGCACACATGCATATGTACAAGTAGTTGTGACTGTGGCTCACATCTTTCTCTAGTTTTACGTTCAGAAACGGCTTAAACACCTTCTATGAGTTGGGGATATGCTTCCCACCGAGTTTTCTTATAAACTGGCAAACAGGGTCGTTTTGAGTTAGATTCTCAAGACTATAACGTTCCTGCTTATCTCGGAATTGTGTCTACAATTTAAAATTTTCATGCTGCACAAGTCCACAAGAATGTGTCTCAAGAGTCACTCGGATATCATCTAAAGACTCCCTACTCAGTCCATTCTTGACGAACTATAGTTTATCCTCTCGATTGTTAAAAAAATATCCCAAGAAGCTACAACGCTGGTTACAAGTTCATCTTGCATATTTGTGACAAACTTGTAATCTTTTTGCTCTTCACTTTTTAGCGTAAGAGCTTTTTCCCAAACCTGACATGTGAGAAACAAGATTATATGAAAACTCACAAGAAAATCGAACCTTGGCTTAAATTAACCATCTTACATTAGGAAGAATACCCTTGCACATCAACATCCTTAGTCTTTCTGCGTGAGCTTTGTAAATTTGAAGCAAATCATTTTGAGGAAAAGAGGGAAAACGTTTGTGCAAAATTAAGAGAATGGTATCCATGTGAAGAAAATGAGAGAGAAGAAAAGAAATTGGATGCAAGGTGAGCAACAGTTTTTAAGAAACTGAAAAACCGACTTTAAAAATCACAGAGCAACGTATCCGCCACTTGATCAAGAAATAAAATACAAATACACAAATAAAAGCATATAAAATGAAATAAAAACAAACTAGAAATGATAGCAAAAATCAAGAATAAAAATAAAAATGAAAATATGGCGCAAACGAATAAAATTTGATCAATCATGATAAAAGAAAGCCAATAGAGGAACCTTTTCGATAATAATTTACCACGGTCAAAAACATGCCATTGAGGTGGTACCTCTCTTTTTCCTTTATTTGTGAGAATGGAAGAGAATACCACTGGTTGAGTTTGTTTGTCTTTGAGGCATGCATTCTTGAGTGTGGATGTTTCTTCCTATCTTTTTTCAAAACATGGCTCCCAACTCTTAATCTCCTTCACCTGTACAAAATCAAGCAATGAAAATTCTTTAAAAGCAATGGGCACTACTTGCACACGTGGTTCAAATGAACTAGTTAACCCGATTTCTGAAGGATTTGAAAAATTCTCATTTTGGATATAGTCTTCCACATTAGTTTTAGTCCTATTAGCTTCTTCACTTTCATCATGCTTGAAAAATTCATTAATGTCAAAATTTTGATTAAATTCCTTTGCGTAATGACATGAGGTTATAAGTGAGGATTCGATCCTTTTCTTGTTAGGTGTAGGTTTATTAACCTCTTCCTTACCCTTGGAGATTTATTCATCATCTTTCTCATAAGGGTTAAGAACATGTTCTATTATCAACCTTACCATCGTGAAGAGTATTGACCGAATCTTCGTCTAGATGTTGGCCACTTGGACTACTCACATGTGGATTAATGGATGTTGGCTCTAGTTGAGATGGAAACTTACTTTCTCATGAGTAATAAGTGCAAATACAAGTTTTTCAAGAGCATCATTAAAGTTCGCCATAGTCTGAGTAGTTTGACTATTAAAAGTCTCTTGCTTTACAATGAATGAATCTAATGTTTCTTCAAGATCCTTATAAGATGCATGATCATGAGATTTTTGAAAATTTTGATATGATTGAAAGGGAGGTTGGCAAGATTGTGCATGATCATCATTTCTCCAATCAAAATTCAATTGATTTTTCCATCCAAAATTTTGTGAGTAAGGATTAGGATTTGACCTTTGGAAAGTATTGGTGTGTTCATGGAGACTTTTCCTAAAAGTAGGCATAATTGGGCAATCATCCGTAGGATGATCACTAATATTACAAGTGTGACAGACAATTTCTTGCATAGACCACATTTATAAGTCCTCGACTTTTCTAGCTAGGGATGTAAATTTAGCACGAAGATCATGACTCTCTCTAAAGTTATAAATACCTCTACTAGACATTCTTGGCACCTCATAGGTGCCAACATTGTTCCAATTTTGGGCATTTTTTGCTTGTTAGTCTAGGTAATCCATAGCTTCATCAGGGACTTTGTTTTCAAATTGTCCATTACAGATTAATTCTACCATGTACCTAGCTTGATGTGTAAGACCTTAAAACTAGTCTCCATATTTCTAAACCATGGTAAGAACAAGTATTGAGCAATGCTTTATACTAATCCCCACATTGGTGAAAGGTCTCTCATTGTTTTTGAGTGAAATTGATGATTTGCCTTTTGAGAGAATTTTTTCTATAGGGAGGAAATAGTTTTTTAAGAAATTGTTGTTGCATTTCAACCCATGAGCTAATGGATCCTGACCTAAGATTTTGTAGCCATGTTTTAGCTTTATCTATTAAAAAAAAGGAAAAAGTTTTAATCTAAAGGTGTTTATGCTACAATTTAGGTCACTATATGTGTCACAAAACTCTTCAAATTCTCTCAAGTGCAAAAATAGGTTTTCAACATCTAGGCCATGAAAGTGTGATAAGAATTGAATGAAATTTGGTTCATGGTTGAAATATTTTGCATCACGAGGGAAGACTATACATGATTGTGCACAAGTTCTTATAAGATTCATGCAATTCATTAATGTTCTTGGTTGGGTTTGAGCATGCTTTTCAAAGAAGATGAGTGGCTCCTAACAATTCTACCAACTAATGCAAAAAGAAAGAAAAGATGAATATATGCAAGAAAATAAAAATAGAAATGAGAAAAGAAAATACTTACAATTTTGAACGTCAAATTTTACCTGCCCCGACAATGGCACGAAAAACTTGACAAATCCAAAAAAGGATTATCTCCCAAGTATAGGAGTGTCGAATGAGACCGAGGTCGATCCATGAGGAAGGAGTTTTAGCACCACAAACTATAAAGTAAGCAAATATGATATGGATGATTCAATGAGATGACAAGATAATGTCAACAAATATAAATAAATAACAAGTTCATAAACAATAAATGAGAATAATTAAAATACAAGAGAAATTAATACAATAACAATGAAAGCTAAGGTTAGGGACCCATCTTTGATATATCAAATAAGGATAAGTAACCCATTTTAGTTATATGAATTATATTTGTTTCATTACCATTATTTAGATCACTTCTTGTAAATGAGTTCAAGCATCCAATGTGCCAATAACCATATGTCTACAACAAATCAAGGTTCCTAACTAGATTCGTGTTGGTAAGGAAGAACCATACGACATCTAGAAAGAATCCAAGCATTTGATGTGCCAAAGATTGTCTACAATGGATCAAGACCTCCACTTTATGAGTGGTGTCAAGATTGATTAGAGAAATAACTATAAATCATATAAAATAAATAACACAATATTATGATCATTAGTTACATATCAAAAGGCTAGAAAATCCTTACTCTCATATTAAGGGTTTCACCCTTTCACTTTAGCAAGAGAGAAATTAGAAAGACATTATAAGAGGAAGAAAATAAATTGCAAGAAAAAGAAAATTCATTAATAACATTAAAACACAAGAAAAACATAATAACAAGAGATTCTAGCCAAGGTCAAGATTTCCTAATGGGTCATAAGTCACCTCTATTTATAGATACATTCAAGGGCAAATTTGTCAAATTATAAAGGAATACTTATCAATTATTAGGTGCACCAACTTTGACAATTGGAGTAATTAGGTGAACTGACTTTGACCACCGATTTCGACATTGAATTATTGATAATTTTGATCACATATCTGCATGAACGTTGTAGATATTTCTCTCAGCGTTCTACAACATCTTGATTCATACGATTTGGATATGTAGTTTGAGAGATATGATCAAAATACTGAGGCATGGTCAGGCTGGGTCGAATCTGCAGATGGGTTCACTTCAAGCCCATTTTTGATCCACTAAGAGCCCGAATTTGATGATACTTGTGAAATAAAATATTGTAGATAATTTAATCAGCTTTCCTAAACATTAAGATTTGCACCATTCTGATCTATAAATAGAAAGTTATGTCTATTTTACCAAACCTACATCAAAACCGAAATTAAGATAAAGTTAATCCAAAAGATGTAAAGACTACAAATATGTCTAAGTTGAGGAATTTAATGACACTATTAATGCAATATGATGAATTAAACTTTTATTAAACATACATATTTAAATATTCATCATTAGGCTAGAAATACCATGATAAATGATGGGAATTATGCTAGAATAAGCAATAATGTAGAATTGCCATGATAGAATTTATCAAAATCTAAACTGGAATGCCATGATATTAAATTATGATTGTCTGATTTTATTGTTGATGCATGTATGAATGTTAATTTATTAAGAAGTGTAATTGTGTGATGGCATGAAGTGATGGTGGACTCACATTGATGGTGAGGGACCATCACTTAGAATAAATATTCAAATATATGAATGTATGAAATATTTTATTTTATTGTTGATTAATAAATGTTGAAATCCTCTTCCCTTCCCCCATGTTTGATGAAAATGTAATCTTTTTTTCTCCCTCTTTCTATGTATGAATAGACAAATGTCATTGATTGAATAATCACCCATATGCTTAATGAAGATAAAAAAAAAATGAGAATGTGTGCATAAAATAAAAACGCTAAGCGAACTACGTAACAACACGATTCTTCATATTTGGTATTTCCCAAGTGGAGGCTGGATTTATATCCACCGGGTCAAAAGGCTCGTACATAACTTCTCAAAACCATCTCTAAAGGGATAAGGGTAGTTTAGGTTCCGAAGCAAGGGATCAGATTGCCCCTATTCATTCCCAATTGAATAATTGGGTGGCAACTCCTTTCTTCAATCATGCCCATGGCTCGTTTATGTTCTCTTAAGTCTCGAAAGAGGCTTTAACACAGTGTCACAGTTGCAAATGCTTTGGCAGGATGAAAGCCTCGTTCATAGGCTCTCTCTCTAAGATATCGTGGACCTCATCCTCGGCCCTAAAGTGAAATATTAGAAAACCTATGCCCATGGAACGAACATCCTCCAACCCGCTAGATTTTCATACACGCATGGTAAAAGACCGTGCAACTTGAAAAGGCATGTCATAACCCAGAAAAAAAAAACCCCACAATACAAAATAGCCATTTAGACTCATCGTCATCTATCAACTCATCTGGTAACTCGAGAACAGAGCCTGGCACCTTACATGCAACTGAATCCAAAGAAAGCCGACTGCTAGCCTCAGACACCCTCACCCTTTTAGCTCAAGCACCTAGTGTTTGGGATGGTTGAGGGTCATGGATCATTAGTGTTTGTGGTAGGCTTAGTAGGTTCAAATGCGATGGATGGCATAGTTATAATGATGTGGTGAACGATAAGGGTGGTGTGGTAGGGGATAAGGCTACATTATGTTAACAGGTCAAATAGCAAATCGATAGCAATCCAATCACTAAAAGAACTACATAATGACATTGCAAGAAAAAAAGGTGCAAACCAGTCACCAAAGCAGACACGTGCAATAATTTTGGATATAACTTTCTGTTTCGACATCATCTGATAGCAAAATTTGTATAGAAGAACTCGTATTGTTGAAAGCTTTCTAGCGCATCCTCGCTCGCTAGGAACCAAGAATGAGGATGCATTGTAAAGGCCAAAAATAGTCACCTAAAACATTATTCTGACGATAACTTTGCCTAGCACAGTCGAAAAGGCTCCATACCAGTGGCAGTTGATGTGTCACATCGAAAGCTTCCTATTGCCATCTTACTTGCTCAAATCAGACATTGGAATCTCACCGTAGAGGCAAAAGAACAGTTTGGTAAACATTGTTCTGACGATATCTTCTCCCTCCAACCGCAGCTGGCAACGAAATTGATATCGAAAGTTTTTCTCATCAAGAGCTTTCCAACGGTACCATACCTACCCTGATCAAATGTCAAGAATGTTCGATAGGAGTCCATCAAGGTGGCGACTGCTCAGAGAAAATTTACGAGAAAATTCCTTTGCTAAACCCGAAATCCTAAATCCCAAACCCTAAACCCTAAAACACAAAAACCCTAAAACCCTAAACGCTAAAACCCGAAAACCTTAGACCTTAAACCCAAAACCCCAAACCCAAAGGAAACCCTGAAAACTTGAAATATACCCCAACAACCCAAAACCCAAAAAGTGTAAACCCAAACCCTAAAATCCCAAAACCCCCAAAACCCTAAAACCCCAAAACCCTAGAGCCCCAAACCCCAAACTCTAATTCATCTTATTTTCACTATTGTTTTCTCCTTTTGGTAATTGTCATCTGAGCAGGTGAGCTGGTGCATGTAAAAGGTTTTGTTATGTCAATTGGAAGCGTCAGCCAACGAAGGAGGATACAGTTGCCAAGGTACCAAGTACAAAATGCCACCAATCAAAATTTGAATTTTCTTCTTTATTAATTTTGTTATGATTGACTTCTTATGTCTTGCATATGTTTTTCAAAGAAGTTTGAGATGTTTTTGTTTTCGTGAGAATCTCATTGGAAGAAAAGTTTATTTTGAATGTTTAGAATGCAACTTTTGATTGTAGGGGTGTTTGGTTTGGGCACATTTTCATCATCGCTGTGATAAGTTCTAAAAACCCATGATTCCATGAATTATATTAATAAGGCTGACAGAGAAAGATGTCAGCAATATGTAATTATAACCAAAGATTGAAATAAATGGATATGCACTTTTATATCAAATATTGAAAGTTGAATAGGTTGTTTTTTCTTAGAATGCTTGCAAAGGATGACAATGAGGTTTCACTAGGCTATAGTTTTACTCTGTAGCAGCTTAATGGGGCTAAGGACCCAATTCCTTCTTATGGTATGCAATACTATGAAAATAAAGTATAGCCACTTGTGCATAAGAATTGCCAAGTTTGAATGTGTCCTCTTCTATAGTCATGAACCCAAAAAAATTCTCACTCTGTTGAGACTAGAAAATTTTACAGAATTGTTCTGTACATCCACGCAAGTTCGATAAGATAGTCCTGTGGGCATGTTGTTTGCACGAGGGTTAGGTTGATTTTAAATTCTATCTTGTGATTAATTCATCTGCGTCCAAGTCAACATGTTTATTATTAAGGTATACATTATTGATGCTAGTTATCAATTTATCATTTTTATTCATGCCCAAAACATCATAAATGATAAGATTAAGAAAGAAGTTGACATTGTGTGTGTTAATTAATTACTTGTGAGCCTCAACTTTGGCCTTAACTTATGGTAGATAAGTTGAGTAATTTTCCCATATGCTAATAAAAATGTTAGGTGAATCAAATCCCGCTAAGAGGGATGCTGGATGCTCCTTCAACAAATAACAAATTCTATAAATCAATTAGATTGAATTTGGTTTTGATATAATTTATTGGATAGACGTAATATATTTGGACAATTTTAAATATTAAACACTCCAGGTCAGTGGTCACTTCATATTAATGATTGTGGGCTAATTTTCGAATCACCGCATCAATAATATTAAACAACTGTTGATGCACGGTTTCCGGACGGCCGGGGAGCGGGTCGGAGCTTCGGGTCCTGCGTCGGGTCCAGTCCTGCGAGCACAGAAAAACGGTCAGGGGTGCCGACGGTGGTGCCGGCGGTGACCCTCCGACGCTCAAGTCAGTTTCCGGCACTTCGGGATTTTCTGGGAGAATTCCCTAGAGAGAGAAGCTCTCAAAAGTAAAGGAAATTCTAGAAAGATAAAGAGTTCAGAAAAGTGTGTATTCGTGCATTTGTCAACTTACCTTGAGCAACGTTCCGAAGGGTTTATATGGGAGTCGGGATGGGCCATTGTGGAACCTAGATAATAGGCCCAGATGATGGGCTACAGTAATGGGCTTACTATAATGGGTTACAGTAATGGGCTTACTGTAATGGGCCCAGATAATATGATACAGTAATGGGCTTACTGTAATGGGCCCAGATAGTGGGATACAGTAATGGGCTTACTGTAATAGGCCCAGATAATGGGATACGGTAATGGGCTTACCGTATAGGCCCAGATAGTGGGATACAGTAATGGGCTTACTGTAATGGGCCCAGATAATGGGATACGGTAATGGGCTTACCGTATTATAAATAATTGAGCTGAGCCGGGTCATTGTGGGACCCAGATAATGGGCCCAGATAATGGGCCACAGTAATAGACCACAGTAATGGGCTTACTGTGCTAGAAATAATTAGGCCCAATATTATTATGGCTATAACAGTAGTCCCCCCAGGCCCAAGTTGACCAATGGGTCAACGTAGGGACTATTTAGTTGTCTCTGGGCTAAAAATTAAATGTGTCAGGGGGCCAGCCCAAAGATGTAAATTTATTATGCATAATGGTTCTATGTGGCATGAATCTCAGGCAGGTGCCACATATGATAACGAGCTAGTGAGCTCACTACGAAGGAGAGTTTTAGATAATATATGATAATTGTATTTCAATTTGGTTTGCTAAAAATTTGTAAAAGGGTAAATTGTGATTGAGTGGAGATGTGGGATGTAAAGTTAAGCAAAAATGCATATAAGGGCTCGATGATGAAATGACCACATGAGAGAAGGAAGGCGAGTGGAGAAATAAATTGAAAATGTAGTAGTGGAGTGCATGCATCAAAAAGTGAGTCCTAGTTGGCGAGAGGCGAGTGGGTGAAGGGTGAGCGAACGAGGGGCAGTACCCGAGCAACCATGGGCGAGCTCGCGAGGGGTGAGCACGCGAAGGGCGGGCTCGCACAGGGCGAGCTGCATGCGTAGGGTGAGCATTCCTTGACTAAACATGCTAGGAGACGTAGTGGACTTAAAGAAAATGCTAGCTTCTGCAATTATTTGAGTTCATGTCTTTTACCTTAAACTACGGTTGGACGGTGCAGTTGAAATGAAGAGCACCAATGCTGCTTTGGATCCAGACTTAAATACTTTGCTGGCAAAGGACTCAAGTATCCACTCTGAAATGCGAAGACGCTCCATTTTCTCTGATAGAGTGCAAAACTCTTCCAAAAGATGCTCTGTTACGCCGCATAGGAGGCATCCACCACGAATCTCACGCTCTCCTCCGAGACGAAGGTCATCTTTATTCTAGGCGGAGATCTAGATCATGTTCGTTGCATAGATCACCATCTCCCATGAGGCGTAAACTACATTCCCCTTTTCGACGTAGATCACCTTCGCCCACTTTTGAACAAGGTGTTGATACACCATCATCTGGGCAGAATGCTCCAGCTTCTCAGGACACTGCGGGCTGAAGTTCTAGCTTCCCAGCAAGCACAGTCTGTTCAACCTCCAGCTTATACCTCGCCTTCAGCAGATGACATAGATCCTGAGTTCCTAGCTGCCCTTCTTCCAGATATCCAGGCAGAAGTCTTGGCTCAACAAAGAGCACAGAGGTTCGCATAACAGGGATAAGGACAACCAGTTGACATGGACAATGCTTCAATCATCACTACAGACCTGGGCAAGCGGCGTGCGCGTTGCCTGGGCGCGCTGCGAGGGCAGCTGTTGATGCACGGTTTCCGGACGGCCGGGGAGCGGGTCGGAGCTTCGGGTCGTACGTCGGGTCCAGTCCTGCGAGCACAGAAAAACAGTCAGGGGTGCCGGCGGTGGTGTCGGTGGTGACCCTGCGACGCTCAAGTCAGTTTCCGGCACTTCGGGATTTTCTGGGAGAATTCCCTAGAGAGAGAAGCTCTCAAAAGTAAAGGAAATTCTAGAGAGATAAAGAGTTCAGAAAAGTGTGTATTCGTGCATTTGTCAACTTACCTTGAGCAACGTTCCGGAGGGTTTATATAGGAGTCGGGATGGGCCATTGTGGAACCCAGATAATAGGCCCAGATGATGGGCTACAGTAATGGGCTTACTATAATGGGTTACAGTAATGGGCTTACTGTAATGGGCCCAGATAATATGATACAGTAATGGGCTTACTGTAATAGGCCCAGATAGTGGGATACAGTAATGGGCTTACTGTAATGGGCCCAGATAATGGGATACGGTAATGGGCTTACCGTATGGGCCCAGATAGTGGGATACAGTAATGGGCTTACTGTAATGGGCCCAGATAATGGGATATGGTAATGGGCTTACCGTATTATAAATAATTGAGCTGGGCCGGGTCATTGTGGGACCCAGATAATGGGCCACAGTAATGGACCACAGTAATGGGCTTACTGTGCTAGAAATAATTAGGCCCAATATTATTATGGCCATAACAACAACTATCAACTTACACTAAAATTTTAAGCAAGTTCCTTATAACCCATCAACAATTACAATTGCACATGCGATAAAAAATTTTAGAATCCTAACATAATCGTTAACAAATTTTATAACCTTTAACTGAAAAACTATATAATTATATCAAAATTAACATTTACCCTTATTCAACATATTTTGTCGTATTGAATATTTTATATAATGTAAATTCTATGAAACAAAATATGTTAATATTAAATAAATAATTAATATTTATATGAAATAAATATAATATAAACATTATATATTGAGGCCTTAGTTGAAATCTGAAAAGTTAATTAATAATGCGATTTTGGAAACCTCTGGGGCCAATAGGGAATTACGCTATTAATTGCGGAAATCTGCGCCTAAAAATGGATAGAATTTGAGTTCTCCAAATCCGAATAAAACAACAAAATTGGTCCATCATTATGTGTACACATAGTATGTATGCGTATATATAGTATGTAATGTAATCAATTAAAATTTCTCGGCGATCTATATCACTTTGGAGACGAGCAAAGGAGGTCGTTTCAAATTTAATTTGTTCCTAAAAGTTTATTTATTTTTTGTTTATTTTTATTGCTGCTTGTATTAGAAAACGATAAAAAAAGTTGTTTAAATAATCAATAAAGTAAGAAATTAGTTAATAAAAAAAAAACTCGACTCGGGACTGTTGTTAGGAATTCTAAAACTATTTTTAAAAAGCTGCTTAATTAAAAATGTAATCAGGGCTTAATTATTATTATGATTGTCACAACATAGAAATAACTGATGTGATAGAAATACATTTCAATGCTAAAGATGCCCAAATAGAAAAGGGAAAATTGAAAAAATAGAAACAATTAGGGGTCCTTGATAAAATTTAGACACATTCTGAAAAATTTTCATGCCATAGATTTTTTTTTGACAAAAAGACTCAAATACCCTTATATAATCAATTTTTTCCCAAAAACATATTTCCCTCTTCCGACAAAAATAAAGAAAGTAAGTAAACGAAACAAAGAAACTAGTCACTCTTCCATACACCTCATTATTCGAAACAACTTCAACAACTAAAGCTGAACAAATAAAGTAAGAACAACTTTCCTTAATCTCTCTCTAAATGGCATGAAAATTTCATTAAGTTGTAATATTTTCGCTATTTATCATTTTAGTAACTGTCAACTGTTGCTTCAATCATAATAAAAATTTCATGCCATTTAAAGAAAGATTAAAGAAAGTTGTTCTTACTTTATTTGCTCAATTTCAGCTATTAAAGTTGTTTCGGACAGTGAAGTGTATGTAGGAATGACTGATTTCTTTGTTTGTTTACTTACTTTATTTTTGTCGGAGGAGGGAAATAAGCTTTTGGAAAAAAATTGATTATATAAGGGTATTTGAGTCTTTTTATCAAAAAGTGTCTATAATATGAAAATTTTTCAGAATGTGTCTAACTTTCATCAAAAACCCCTAATTGAATTTATTTTTTCAATTTTCCCAATAGAAAAACACATTTTTTATTCAGCGGAAGCTCCAATTCAAGAACATCCTGATTCCAGCTTAAGAAAAGTCAACAACTATGCCATCGCAGTGGAAGATGGCTGGACGTGGAATTGCTTTCATCTAAGTCTTGGTCAAACACTCAAACTAGTGTGAAGGGCGGAAAAGTCAGCTTCAACTTTGCCCGCCTTGGAAGTTTAATAGAAGTTGAAAGCGTTTACTTAGAAACCTCTGGTGAAGGTGAAGTGCTTTTAACTGCCAATTACCATGCACCAAAACAAAAACAAAGAAAAAAGTTTATAGTCAGAAAGAGAAAAGGAAGCTTGGTATTGGTGCGGCAGACTAAATGGACCATTGTAGCTTTTTTTTAATTGTTATGAAGACTTTGATGCACCCAAGTTGCCATATACTGTGAAAAAAATATATACATAGCACTAATCCATTGTTATGAGTTTCCTTTCATGAGAACTCTCCCTTTTCCGGTTATAAGAGAGTAACCCAGATGATGATCAAACACTTTGTTGAAACTACAAGTATGATCAGATCAACTTGGAAGACTTGTTCGGTTCTCTTTCAATTCCAGATTCTGCTGCTCTCATTACTTCCATTGAAGATCTCATCATCACCAAGAACACAGGCAGAAGCTCTCATCAAATGGAAGAACAGCTTCAATTCTTCATCATCTTCTCTTGCTTCATGGTCACTCACCAACCTCAACAACTTCTGCAACTGGGATTACATCGTTTGCAACTCAAATGGAACAGTTTCTGAAATAAACCTTTCTGGAGTGAACATCAATGGTAGTCTCTCCGAATTCAACTTCACTGAATTTGCAACTCTCACTCGCTTTGACCTCAGCCGCAGCAACATGGATGGACCAATACCATCTGCCATTGGAAGCCTGTCCAAGCTTACTTTCTTAGACTTGAGCACCAACTTTTTCGATGGCATCATACCTTTGGAGATAGCAAAGTTAACAGAGCTTCAGTATCTTAGTCTTTCTGACAACTATCTCAACGGTACAATCCGTCATCAAATTAGCGATCTTCAGAAGGTATGGTACTTAGACCTTGGAGCAAACTTTTTAGAATCCCCCGACTGGTCTAAATTTTCAGCCATGCCCATGTTGAAACTCCTTAGCCTTTACTATAACGAACTTCATTTTGAATTTCCTTCTTTCATGGTAAGATGCAGGAACTTGACTTACCTTGTCATTGAATATGTTGACTGGCCAAATTCCAGAACTGGTATTTACCAATCTGGGCAAACTTCAATACCTCAAGCTCAGTTATAATCTATTCCAAGGACCATTGTCATCAAATATTTCCAAGCTTTCCAATCTCATTGAACTTCGTTTAGCAAATAACAAGTTTCGCGGTCCAATCACTGAGGATATTGTTTTGTTGTCTGAGCTCCAAACGATTGAATTGTTTAACAATTCATTTACTGGGCAGATCCCATCTTCTTTAGGCCAACTCAAAAAGCTTCAGAGACTTGATCTTCAAAACAATTCCTTAAGCTCTACCATACCTCCGGAGCTCGGTCTTTGTGCTAATCTTACAACCTTGGCCTTGGCTGGGAACAAACTCAGCGGAGGCTTACCTTTATCCTTATCAAATCTTCAAAAAATATCTGAAATTTCTTTGTCTGATAATTTTCTCTCTGGTGAAATCTCGGCTCGTCTCATTGCCAATTGGACCGAATTGGTCTCACTTCAACTTCAAAACAATTCCTTTACAGGCAAGATTCCTCCTGAAATTGGCCTATTGACACAGCTTGGATTCCTTTTCCTGTACAAAAATAAACTCACTGGTCCGATTCCATCAGAGTTAGGAAACTTGAAAAACCTAATAAATTTAGACATCTCTGAAAACCAGCTTTCAGGTCCAATTCCTATCACAGTGTGGAATCTCACAAGCCTTGTTGGCCTACAGCTTTTCTCCAATAATCTCAATGGCACAATTCCACCAGAGATTGAAAATTTGGCTTCGTTGCAGTATCTTGAACTCAGCAGAAATCAGCTTCACGGAGAGTTGCCAGAGAACATTTCTCGTCTCCGCTCTTTAAGTCATCTCGGGCTTGGTCGGAACTACTTCACAGGTAATATCGCAGAAGCAGTTGGAGTTTGATGGAAATAGGAGCAGCTAGAGTATTCTATAAACAGAGAGAATTGTAACTGAATCTTGTGTTATTGATTGAATGAATAGTAAGATTCTGTGATTGTGTTTAAAAAAAATCTCAGTATCGATAATGGAATAAAAATAAACTATTAGATTAGATCAATGGTTCTTAATAATTAAAATAAAAAATTTAATTTAAAAGTTTACAGGTTAAACACTCGTTTAAATAAGTATAGTTTGATTCTACATTAGATGAAAATCCGTTTTGAGTCCATTTAACTGTTTACGTCCATCTATTAAACAATGGTTTTTTATTGAATTTCTTTGCATTCGATGGAAAGTCATTTTGTATCCATTATAATAAAGGCTTTAATTAGAAGGTAGAATAACATAGAAATTCATCTTTGCACCCATCTATTAAACGGTATTTTTTATTGAATTTCTCTATCTATTAAACAGTATTTTTTATTTAATTTCTCTACATTCGATGGAAGTCTTTTGAGCTCATATATAGGCTTGGCAATTTGGCCCGGACCTGGCGGGGCTTTAATTATATAGGCTTGGCAAAACTATTTAGGGGAGGGTCCCGACCAGGATGGGTCCGGGTCCAAGGCAAAGCTCTTCGACCCGTTGGTCCGCCCCGACCCCTAAGATGTAGGGTTGTTTTTTAAAAATTTTAAATTATTAGGACTGTGAAGTAATTTTTTAGGTTATATTTGTTAAATTTTTTATATCTATGAATTCTTAATAATTTTACAAACAATACAAATATTTTAAATATGTATACCTTTTCAAAATATATACCTTTAATATAATCAATATATTATTTTCTAAATATATAAATAGAAAATGATAAAAACAATCTTATAACTTTAAATATATGATTTACCGTAATTTAAATTAATTAAATTATTAGTGTCTCATAAATATTTATAATGTTAACGAATTGGTACATGAATATGCCAATCATATTATTACTATTATTATATTGAAATTAAATCAACATGCTATTAAAAAATTATTTAATTGTATTATCAACTATTTAAAAATTTATTAATTAATTAGTTTACAAATAATAATATACTTTTAACATTATTTCTAATAGAGTACGTAACATTATTTCTAATAAAATCAAATGATAATACACAGCCATTTTGATTTTAGTTTGAAGATATATTGTTTTTATAATTGCTAAAAAATGATCATAATTATAAATAATTCGATGAAAAATCCGAATCGGGTTAGAATAATCGGGTTTGAACAGTGTCGGGTTTGTGATCGGATTTAAAAAAACCCGACCCGACCCGACCCGTGAACACCCCTACCCATAACAGATGCTTTGTTTGGAAGTTAAAATAAAATAGAAATCTACCTATATATCCATCCAGTGAAAACTTAAATGAAAATTGAAAGTTCATGTGCCGCCATTTAATACTATGAAACCTTAAATAGCAATTTAAAACATGTTTCCCACCATTAATTTAAACCTATAAAACCTTAAAAATTTAAAAATTGTTATTAGTGAATCTCCTCCGTAATCATGCATAATCAAGCTTTTTATTCATTTCCTATTTTACTTTCAATCATTATTTTATTCATTTACTAAAGTATCAACCATTATTTTATTTATTTCCTAAAAGCATCTTGTACAGCTGAGTCTACAGTGATTGTAAAGCTGTAATGTCGGCTAGCTTCATTGCTTCCTTTGTATATATTGATATAATATGTATCTTAATAAAATATAGCCTCATTACTCAAATCTTTTGCAGGGTTTCAGAGCAACACAAGCTCTAACGAGTATTTCTTTGATTCTCAATCTTTCTTTTTAACTTAACAATGGCAGAAAGTTCAAATGTTTCCTCAACCTCCATAGTTAGCTCAAAACCTAAGATTCTATCTCCAACAACCCTGTTCACATTAATGTTGCAGCCCAAGCACCATTGAAACTTATGCCAGATAAGTATGCCATTTGGCAAACTCAATTTTAATTGGATTTGATCTTATCAAATACATTGATGGATCCCCTTGTCCTGAACCCACCATCACCCAAAATAACACAACCATTCCCAAACCTGCTTATACTCTGTGGATTCGCTAAGACAGTCTCCTCATCAATGCCTTTATTTTCATCCCTCTCTGAACCCCTCACTCCTTACGTCTCCAATGTCAAAATAGCCAAAGAAGCCTGAGATAAATTAGAAATCTATATGCCAAAAGCCTTCAATAGGACGTATCATTTTGCTTAGAGAGGATCTCACGTTATCAATCAGGGCACCCAAACCATTACCGATTACTTACAGCAAGCAAAATTTCTTGCTGATAGACTAGCTCTTATTGATGCTTTAGTTGATGATACCTACCTGGCCATCTACATCCTTAAAGGATTGAATCCTGAATTCAAGGATGTCAAGGCCGCAATCACAGCAAGAGGCAATCCAATCAGTTTTGAGGAACTGCATGACACACTGGTAGAGGTCGAAAGTTCACTCAAACTTTGTACCAAAAATGATGCTATCAAACCTGATCTTGGAATTATTACGGCTATTACTTTCCAGTCAAAAAATTTTTAAGGGAAACTAAAATAATACTCAAGGTCAAACCCGCTTCAATTTCCATCCTTCGCAACCACGACCAAATAATGATTGTGGTAGATCCAATCATATAAAGGGTACTGCCAGCTTTATGGATTTAGGGTCACACACCCAAGAGGTGTACTCAGTTTCGATGCATACCTTTCTCTTCTGTGCCGCAATATCAACTAGCCCGTCCTTCACCACTAAGAGCCCACTTTGCTTCTAGTGCTCCTACTTACCACTTCTGAGTGGCTGATTGACTCTGGCGCATCTCATCATATTTCCACTTACCCTGCCAACCTTTCTTTGCACTCAGATTATTCTGGACCAAATGATGTTGTTTTTGGCAATGGTAATAGACTTCCAATTACACAGACAGGTTCAGTCACTTTAACCACAACAACTAAGCTTCTTTTTTAATCTGATGTTTTATGTGTTCCTCATATGCATAAAAATCTCATTTCTGTTTCCAAATTGGGTTCTTCTAACAATGTTAACGTTGAATTTACCCCTCTTGTTTTATTCTGAAGGATCACCGTATGAGTGCACCGCTGCTCAAGGGACTGAATAAAGATGGCGTTTGTCATTGGCCGTTAGATCTTGCACCTCCATCCAAATCTCCTATACTAGCGTTTGTCATTGACTTCATGTGCTCATTTCCATTCTCCTACAACAACAAGCATATACTATTGGTAGTGGACAAAAATATCACGGACATCAGATTTCAATTTTAATGGATAAAACCATATGTATTTTGTAAAGTGATATACAAAGACACCATAATGGTGAAATTCATCTTTGGATTCAATGGGGAAACCCTAAACATCAGAGTAAATTAATTCAAGAGGATGTGAACTTGACAATGTTGAAATTGAAAAAGGAAGTTTGTGACTTTTATTGCATTTGCGAGAGTTACAATAGAACTCTTTATTCATAGCAGGAGACACTGACAAGACATCGGATGAAGCTAAATATTAAATAATCGATTGGGAAGCCTTTAGTGGTATATTACCGTTCTTTGACACCTCTCATAATTGGCGACGAATTTATGAGCATCCTTGAATAAATTAGGCCAAAAGAATCCTGATTAAAGAACTTTTGCTATAGTCCTTTGTCCTTCAAAGTGACCTCCACACTCTAGTGCATGGTAGTGTTTTAGGATATCATCCATGTCTTCTTTCGCTACACATCTCCATATCACTTGATATGCATAGTGACGATAAAGAATAGGATCATCCCAATAAAAATGTTTGACATCTACAAAGAATTTCTTTTTCTTTTGATAGGAGAGGCTTGGTGGAATGATTTTTGCTACAAGGAAGTTCAAAAAATTAACAAACCATGAAAGAGTTTTGTTAGAAGACACGACAAAGAGTTGTTCATCCGGAAAGTGATCATCAAAAAGCTGTATGTGAGCTTCTTGTTCTTCCGGTAGTTCTTATCAAGAGAGATTATCAGCCACAAAATTCTTCATGCCTTTCTTGTCTCTAATCTCTAAATCAAACTCTTGTAGTAGTAGCACCCATTGAATGAGTCTAGTCTTTGCATCTTTCTTGGTCATTAAGTACTTAATGGTTGAATGATTCATGTACACAATTACCTTATTACCAATTAAATATGGTCTGAACTTGTCAAACGCAAACATAATAGCAAGTAACTCTTTCTCAGCTATGACGTAGTTGAGTTGAGCATCGTTGAAAGTGCGACTAGCATAGTATATGACATGAAAATCTTTGTTTCATCGCTGCTCAAGTACTGCACCTACTGCATAGTCACTTGCATCACACATTAGCTCGAATAGTAACTCCCAATCTGATGCTACCACAATAGGGGCTGTTACCAACTTTGCTTTTAAAGTTTCAAAAGCCTGCAAACAGTTGCTATCAAGCACAAATGGGTTATTTTGCACAAGTAAATTTGAAAGTGGTTTGGAAATCTTAGAAAAATCCTTAATAAACCTCTTATAGAAACCCGCATGTCCTAAAAAGCTTCTAACCCTTTTACTGATGTTAATGGTGGTAGTTTTTCTATTATCTCTATTTTAGTCTTATCAACCTCAATTCCCATGGATAATATCTTATAGCCTAAAACTATCACTTCCTTGACCATAAAGTGACACTTTTCCCAATATAAAATCAAGTTAGTTTCTTCACATCTCTTAAGAACTAACTTTAAGCTATCTAAACATTGATCAAACGCTTTTCCAAATATTGAAAAATCATCCATAAAAACTTCAATGCTTTTCTCTATCATATCAGAAAATATGGCCATCATGCATCTTTGGAATGTAACCGGTGCATTACATAACCCAAAGGGCAATCTCTTAAAAGCAAACGTACCATAGGGACAAGTGAAAGTAGTTTTCTCTTGGTCTTCCGATGCCATGGCAATTTGATTGTTTCCAAAATAGCCATCCAAGAAGCAAGAATACTCATATCCAGCCAACCTATTTAACATTTGATCAGCAAAAGGTAAAGGGAAGTGGTCTTTTCTAGTGGTTTGTTTAATTTTCTGTAGGCTATGCAAATACGCCAACTGGTGATTGTGCGAGTTGGAATCAACTCATTATTTTCATTCTTTACAGTCATCACCCCTCTCTTTTTAGGGCACTACCTAGATCAGACTAACCTATGAATTATTCGATATGGGATAAATTACCCATGTATCTAACCATTTTAACACCTCAGCCCTAACTACTTCTTTCATGGGGGAATTTAGTCTTCTTTGTGCATCTATTGAACGTTTACAATTCTCCTCCATGAGAATTTTATGCATGCACATTGAAGGACTAATTCCTTTCAAATCGAAATAGACCACCCAACAACAATTTTATGCTCTCTTAACTCTTTTAATAACTTTCTTCTTCTACACTAGTCAACTTAGATGATATAATAACCAGAAGTGTTGATGGCTCCCCAGGGTAAGCATATTCAAGATGATTAGGTACTTGTTTTAACTTAAGAGTTGGTGATTTTTCTATTGAAGGTAAAGGTCTGCTAGATCATTGTCCTCATGGCTCATAATGTTTCTTATTGTTTTGCCCAAAGGAATCCATCCAATTTACTTATTCAACCATTTCACATTCCTCAAACTCATCTAGCAAATTAGAACATGTCAAGCTCACTTTTAATGCATCCAAAGGTAAACTTTTATGCTTTAATACCATAGAACTCGCCTTATCAATTCGAAAACAATTTTCAATATCATCCGGATATTTCATGGCATTAAAAACATTAAATATTACCTCTTCATCTTGAACACGCAGCCTCAACTCACCCTTTTGGACATCACTTAATACCCTACTAGTTGCCAAGAACGGTCTACCCAAGATGATAGGCATTTCTCTGTCCTCCTCCATATCAAGCATAATGAAGTCTGCTGGAAAAATGAATTTATCTACCTTGACCAGCACATTTTCAATCACTCCTCTTGGATGCTTGATGGATCAATCGACTAGCTACAAAGAGATTGTATTAGGATGTACCTCCTCTAAACCAAGCTTCCTAAAAATAGATAAAGGCATTAGATTTATGCTTGCACCCAAATCACACAATGTATTAGTAAAGAAAGAGTCACCAATAGAGCAAGGAATAGAAAAACTCCTTCGATCCTTGAGCTTTGGTGGCAGCTTCTTTTGCAATATGGAGCTACACGGTCCGATTAAAGGAACAATCTTATAGTCTTCTAGCTTTCTCTTCTTGAACAATTGTCTTTCCTAAATTTGACATAACTGGACATTTGCTCCAAGGCCTCCACCAAAGGAATATTAATGTGTAATTTCTTGGAGACCTCCAAGAACCTGAAGAATTGCTTATCAAGTTTACTCTTTTACAACCTTTGTGGAAATGGGACTTTAGTAATTGGTTCTTGAGTAGGTAATGGCATGTGTTGGACCTCGTCATCATCAATCTTTATTGTTGGCATGAGGGTAATGACCAGTTCTTCTTCTACCTTCTCTTTTGGCCTCTCAACTTTCTTTGGTTCTCCCAATTCCTTACCACTTCTCAAGGTAAGGGCTTTGCAATGCTCTTTTGGGTTCACTTTGGTAGTACTTGGTAAATTACCTTGTCGTCTTCCACTGATCATGTTAGCTACCCGACTTACTTGAGTTTTTAGGCTTTTAATTTGGGCTGGTTGGTTTTGAAAATTATTATGGTTGTTGTCAATTGGGACAAGGCTTCTTCTAGAGATGGTTTCTTTTCTTGTTGAGGAGCTTTCATGGTGTTTTTGTTGAGGAGGCTTCTTCAAGGAATCAATTTCATCCAGATTGTGAACCCTAGTTGCCCTTTTTTATGTAGTTCTTTTACCACTCCATTGATAGTTACTCATAGCCATCTCCTTAATTAAATCATACGCCTCATCTTGTGTTTT
Source organism: Boswellia sacra (assembly GCA_013180625.2). Taxonomy (NCBI): domain Eukaryota; kingdom Viridiplantae; phylum Streptophyta; class Magnoliopsida; order Sapindales; family Burseraceae; genus Boswellia; species Boswellia sacra. Next base: position 59,115 of record SNVD02000567.1, on the reverse strand, counting down.
CCTCATAAAAGCTCCTCCAAAAGCTGCATCAATCAAAGTACTTGTTGAGTGTCCCAAACCATTGTAGAATGTTTGCACTTGCATCCATTTGGCTAGATCATGATGAGGACATTTTCTAAGCAGCTCCTTGAACCTCTCCCATGCATCGTATAAAGACTCTCCATCAAATTATGTAAAGTTGGAGATCTCCGTTTGTAGCTCGATTGTCTTTGATGGTGGGAAAAATTTTGGAAGGAATTTTTGAGCCAAATCCTCCCAAGTAGTGATAGAACTTGCAAGCAAGGAATTCAACCAACTCTTAGCTCTGTCTTTCAATGAAAATGGAAACAAATGCTGTCTAATAGTATCATCCGAGACTCCATTAAATCTGAATGTATCACAAATTTCATTGAAATTAGCAATTTGAGCATTAGGATCTTCATTAGGTAATCCATAAAATGGAGATAATTAAATCATCTGCAAAGTAGATGGCTTAATCTAGAAGGTGTTCGCTTGAATGGCTGGTTTCCTTATTGCTTGATGAATTCCTATCATCGTAGGGAGAGTATAATCCATAAGTCTTGCATTAGTTGGTACTACTGCTCTTTCTTCATTTCCTTCCATAGTTTCAGCCATCCCACTTGTTTGTTTTTCATGTTTCTCCTTTCTATTCTTTCGAGAGGTTCTCTCTATCCCAGAATCCAAATGCAATAAGTCTTTGGCTCCAAACTTTCGTATGCAACTGACAATATCGAAACAAAGCAAAACTTTGGTAAACAGGAAAGAAAAAATTCAAACTAAATATTAATAAAAAAATCCCCGACAACTGCACCAAAAACTGGTTATGCAAAAAATCTGCAAGTATATAGAACCAAAACAAGTAATATAATGATGAGTGAGTTATCGTTCCTACGAGGATTGATTATTAATTATGATTTTATTTGAATAATAAATTTAAACAGCAAATTTCTTCAATGACATCGAAATTTAAAATATTACATTTTATTAATCAGTAAGAGGTTCAATCAACGCGCAATAGGATTTATCAAATACATATATTAATCCTATGATAGCAACCTCTCTCGATTAATTGAATCTCCCGCTCCAGGTATCATTTCGAGATGTTCCGTATATGAGCCTCTTCAAACTGGCCTTATTGCTATTGATTCGATGATCCCTATAGGACACAGTTAGTGAGAAATAATTATTGGGGATAGACAGACCGGTAAAATAGCAGTAGCCATAGATACGATTCTCAATCAACAAGGGCAAAATATAATATATGTTTATGTAGCTATTGGTCAAAAAGCCTCTCCGGTGGCTCAGGTAATGACTACTTTCCAGGAGAGAGGGGCGATGGAATACACTATTGTGGTAGCCAAAACGGCGGATTTCCCCGCTACATTACAATACCTCGCTCCTTATACGGGAGCAGCTCTGGCTAAATATTTTATGTACTGTGAATGACACACTTTAATCATTTATGATGATCCCTCCAAACAAGCCCAGGCTTATCGACAAATGTCTCTTCTATTACGAAGACCGCCCGATCGTGAAGCTTATCCGGGAGATGTTTTTTATTTGCATTCACGACTTCTGGAAAGAGCCCCGAAATTAAGCGCTCAGTTAAGTGAAGGAAGTATGACCGCTTTACCAATAGTTGAGACCCAGTCAGGAGACGTTTCGGCTTATATTCCTACTAATGTAATTTCCATTACAGATGGCCAAATTTTCTTATCTGCGGATCTATTCAATGCTGGAATCAGACCCGCTATTAATGTGGGTATTTCTGTCTCAAGAGTAGGATCCACAGCTCAAATTAAAGCTATGAAACAAGCAGCCGGCAAATTAAAATTGGAATTGGCCCAATTCACAGAATTAGAAGCCTTTGCACAATTTGCTTCTGATCTCGATAAAGCTACTCAGAATCAATGGCAAGAGGTCAGCGATTACGTGAGTTGCTCAAACAATCCCAATCAGCCCCTCTCACGATTGAAGAACAGATAATGACTATTTATACCGGAACGAACGGTTATCTTGATCATTAGAAATTGGACAGGTAAGAAAATTTCTCGTTGATTTACGTACTTACGTAAAAACGAATAAACCTCAGTTCCAAGAAATCATATCTTCTACCAAGACATTGACCGAGAAAGCAAAAGCCCTTTTGAAAGAAGCTATTCAGGAACAACTGGAACGCTTTCTACTTTAGGAACAAGTATAAATAAAAAAGTCGATCATTCTTAATCTTTTATTTTAATTCTCGTAATATTTTTAGATAATAATCCATTTGTATTTATTAAACCCGTGTCGATCTAGCTATCTATATATAGCTCGCTCCCCCCTATTGCATGGTTCTATAGCACATGTCGTGCTCTATCAAAATTTTGATTTTCTCTTCAATCTAAATTGCAGTACGACAATTTCCTGCTAATTCCCTATAAACGGGCATCCTCATCATATGCGGATAAAACACCTGATAATAGAGCTGTGTAACAACTTGTGGTGTTTAGGGTTTACATATACTCATAATTGCTGTTATAATTGAAATTCAAAAGGATTTTTTTATTGAAAAAAATCAATACTGAAATCAATACTGATTAGTTATGTATCAATTCATAATTTCTTATAGCATTAGGGAAACACAATTTGAGATTGAAATCCAAGAGTGGTTGATGAATTTACAGTCAATAGTTAATGGTTCCAATTTGTCCTGAATTTTGGCTTTTGTGATTGAAAACCCACATTTTGTTTTTCAATAGAAAAGAGAGGGATTTCGATATTGGGTGTTTTGAGATACTATAAAATCAATTGAAGGGATAGGTCTACTCCAAAAAAAAGGACATATTTCTTTTAGGCAAGGAATTCAGTCAAACAAGATTTCAGATGGAAGTACAATAAAAAAAAAAAAAAAGACATTTAGTAATCCCCCCAAACAAAACAAGCAAAGGGGGAAGATTTTCATCTATTTTGTATCCTTTTGGCGGCATGGCCGAGCGGTAAGGTGGGGGACTGCAAATCCTTTTTCCCCAGTTCAAATCTGGGTGTCGCCTGATTAACAAAAGACAAGATTCGAAATCCCGTATTCTGCTTTGTTGGTATAACTCACCAAACTTTTCTCAGCAAAACACACGTAGGAAAAAGACTCTGAGGGCTTTCTTGATTCGAAATAGCTGGGGTTATGTTCTTAAGTAAATCGTAGCATCTAGGATTCAAGGAAAGATTCTAGTAATGGAAAGGCTATCATGTCAAATCAAGAGTTACGGATCTCTTTCCACTACTAATGTAGTGTCTACTTATTAGGTCTTGAATTAAATTGGATAGCCCAAAGGGGAATTGAATTAATAGTTATAGAAATAGAAGGGGCAGAGATACTTTGTATACAAAGTATACAGACTCATGACAGTCTCTGAGTGCACGGGCATTCAATCAATATTCGATCAGATGAAAAATTGGTTTTGACTTTTACTTAAGACTTAATGATAATGAAGGGCCACAAAAAAGAGAAATGGTCTTATTATTCCTACATATTAGTAGGAACTGGCTCTCACATAAATTGAATACAATTTATTCAATCAAATAAATATGTAATCAACTAGCTAATCATTTATTAATAAGGAAGAGCTTTCATTAATAATCATTTTATACATAATGATTGTTAAGTCCAAGAATTAAAATGATAGCAACAGAATTACTGCAAAAAATGATAATAGATCCCGTCGTTAATCGTTAATAAAGTGAATATAGATTCATTGGTGAGAGGTGAACCTTATAATAAAGAGGAGAAAGAACCAACTAGATGAAGTATACGATGTAGGTCAATAAATATGTATGTCTGCTGACAAAGCCCGAAGGGTAATTGATCAGATTCGTGGGCGTTCTTACGAGGAAACCCTCATGATATTAGAACTCATGCCTTATCAAGCATGTTATCCTATTTTTAAATTGGTTTATTCTGCATTGCATTAGTTATGAATATTAACTAACTAATAACTATATTTAGTAATTAGTTTTGTATGGTAGTTATGTGCGAACGAAGGGAATTGAACCCGGGCATGGTGGATTCACAATCCACTGCCTTTATCCACTTGGCTACATCCGCCCCTACACTATTTTGATTTAAATAAAAAAATACAAATAAGCAGAAAATTCCAACTTTTCTCTTTTTAGCTAATCGATTTTAGTTTCTATATTATTTTATTTATATTGTTCTATATAATAAGATATTGGGATTGGACTGGTCAATAGATTCATAACTTTTTGAACACAAGCAATATCTATTCGAACCCCCTTTAATTGTAGGAGTACATCTTGGATATATCGATTATGTTATGGTCAGAGTCCTACTCATGGTGACCTGGTTGAATTGGGAGAAGCTGTAGGTATTATTTTGGCTCAATCAATTGGAGAACCGGGGACTCAACTAACATTAAGAACTTTTCATACTGCAGAGTATTTACAGGGGGTACCGTAGAACATGTACGAGCCCCCTCGAATGGAAAAATAAAATTCAATGAGGATTTGGTTCATCCCACACGTACACGTCATGGGCTTGTATTTAAATAAAAGTATCGATTAGTATTACACAGAAGAAATCAATTATAGACACTAATACAATTCGATCTGCCCTTCATAGACAAACTTGGGATTTGCTATCCCAGGTAAGATCGGTTCAGGATCATGGGATCCTTTTCTATCAGATAGGAAGGGCTATTGCACAAAATGTACTGCTAAGTAATTGCCTTATAGATTCTATATATATCTATATGAAGAAGAAATCATGTAACGAAAGGGATCCGTATTTGTACAAATGGTACTTCAAACTTGGAACGAGCATGAAGAAATTAACGATACTTCTTTATCTTTTGAGTTGTTTTGCCGGATCGGTCGCTCAAGACCAGTTCATGAAGATTTCATACCAATTTCTCCTCGTTATGATTTTAATAGAATGTCATCTATCGACAAAAGTCTTATTAGCGCAATTTGATTCATTGGGGTGGTGAAGGAAGGGCTCCAATTGGTAGAAAAAGACTTGCAACCCCTTGGAGTTATCCTGTACTTGGAAGAAGAAGTAGAAAAAAGAATAAATATAGTGATAATTTGATTCTTCGCCGCCATAGTAAATAAGAGAGAAAATCGAATTTCTTTCTTCATTTTTACATTTTACAAAAGAAAAAAAAAATAGAAGTTAATTAACTGTGACACGTTCACTAAAAAAAATCCTTTGGTAGCGAATCATTTATTAAGAAAAATCAATAAGCTTAATACAAAAGCGGAAAAAGAAATAATAATAACTTGGTCCCATGCATCTACCATTATACCCACAATGATCGGCCATACTATTGCTATCCATAATGGAATGGAACATTTGCCTATTTATATAATAGATCGTATGGTAGGACATAAATTGGGAGAATTTGCGCCCACTATAAATTTTCGTGGACATGCATAAAATGATAATAGATCCCATCGTTAATCGTTAATAAAGTGAATATAGATTCACTGGTGAGAGGTGAACCTTATGATCAAGAGGAGAAAGAAGCAACTAGATGAAGTATACGCTGTAGGTCAATATATATGTATGTCTGCTCACAAAGCCCGAAGGGTAATTGATCGTGGGCGTTCTTACGAGGAAACCCTTATGATATTAGAACTCATGCCTTATCGAGCATGTTATCCTATTTTTAAATTGGTTTATTCTGCAGCAGCAAATGCTAATCACAATAAGGGTTTCAACGAAGCAAATTTATTCATTAGTAAATCCAAAGTAAATGAGGGTACCGCAGTGAAAAGATTAAAACGTCAAGCTCGAGGGCGAGTTATCTGATAAAAAGACCCACTTGTCATATAACTATTGTTATGAAAGATATATACTTCTATGAAGAATATGAAGAATTTTTCATATGCTCAAAAAAACCAAGATTGATACTTCATTATATGAAAGAGTATACAAACATAACGAGCAAAAGAGGGGAAATCGGCCACATTAAAATTATAGTGACAGTCTCTTTTATTTTTGTTATATACTTCATTATATACTTCTAAACCAAAAGGCAATTCGATGATAAGCAATTACAAAGTAACGAGCAAAAATAAAAGAGAGCAAACCGTTCACCAAGTCACAACCAACGTTGCCTCATCATAATCGATAATCCATGAGGAATCAGGGGGGCGACCAAGAAGAAAAGTTGCGTGGTTTAACCTGATGAACAATTTGATTAAGTCAGTAAACAGTAATTATGAGCTAATGTTGTTGTAAGATGAAATAGTAAAAAGGTTATCTTAAACAACCTCCGACACTCACCCTATCAGCCCATGAACCCAGTGCTTGGGACAGTTTGGTGTTGTTTCTGGGGTTGGTAGTGTTGGCGTTGGTGGTGGTGGGGGACTTGGTAGGGTTATTTGGGTAGGTAGTGTTTGGCATGGTAGGGATGCTGTGGTATCGTTATGAGAAATGTGGTGAAGGTGTAGCACGTAACCCACAGTCAACTCCCAATCTCTAACAATATCCAAACACAATCAATCAACCAAGATGATAGAACTCCGAAGTCAAACAAAACCACAAGATCCACAAAAAAAAATCCAAAAGCCAATTCGATGACAATCAATCACAAAGAACAAGCAAAAATAAAAAAGAGCAAACCATTCACCAAGTCACAAACTGTCGTCGCCTCTTTATAATCAATAATCCGTGAGGAATCAGGGGGCAGCTGAGAAGAAAAGTTACGTGGTTTAACCTGAAGAACAATCTGGTCAAGTCAGTGAACAGTAACAGCCGAAAGAACAGTACTGACGGCATTGAACAGTAACAGTCAACTTGTCAATGCCATATTATGTGTCCAAATTTGATGTCACAATCATTCGGTAGAGGCCAAAGAGTGTGACTTGTTCAATCAGACAAATCCAGAACAAAAACTAACGTCGTTGCTATTCCAGGAAATATCTCCATCCACTAATATATTCTAGAAACAAATCAGATAGATTGAATCATCTTTCTATCAGCTTTTGAACACCATAATATGCGTCCAAATTCGATGTCAAAATCAGTTGGTAGAGGCCAAAAAGCGTGACTTGGTCGATCAGACAAGTCAAGAATGAAAACTGATGATGTTACTATTCCAAGCAATATCTACGTCCACCGATATCTTCTAGAAATGAGTCAGAATCATCTCTTCATCAGCTTTCCAACACCATATTACCCACTCAAAACTAATGTTAGAATCCTTCGATAGAGCCAAAAAAGTGTGACTCGTTCAATGAAAATGTCTGAACAGAAAACTCGATAGCTTTACTGTTTCGGTGATTGCTCCTTCCTTCGATGGCGTCCCACCTCGTACCACACACCTTTAGATTAGTGATTGCAATAGCTTTCCAACGGTACTACTCTTGCTCAAAGATGATACCAGAATTATCCTGTAGAGATCAAAACCAACGACTAGGTCGAAGAGAAAAGTTGAGAGAAAAAATTGTTTTTCTAAACCTAAACCTCAAACCCCAAACCTTAAACCTCAAAACCCCAAAACCCCAAACCCAAAACCCAAAAATCTCAAACCCTAAAATCCTAAAACCCCAAACCCCCAAACCCCAAACTCTAAACTTTTTTTTTTTTGGAAAGGTTACTTAGTAATATAAATCCAAAAAATGTACAAAAAATGTACAAGAATCCGAGAGGCAAACCCCAAGAATTACAACTAGGACGTAAAGTCCAACAATAAATCAAATAAAAGGCCATGTGTTTTCAAAGACCATAAATGGCCTAACAAGAAAAAGAAAGAAATGGCAATGACCAAAATGGTTCAAACATAAAGAAAAGGAAAATAAGTCCAATAAAGTAAAAGCTCTAACCCTTCTTGTTCTTCTTCTTCTTACCCCTCTTTGTAGGGGTAGCTGAGTTGTCCGAATAAGGATGGTCAAGTCTATTAGAGTTATCCTCATCACTTAGTCTATTAAAAAACTCAAAAGGAGAAATCATAGGAGGTTATCCTACATTGATCTACCCTGAGAAAACAGATGCCTCCTGATTGGTAGAACACTTAATAGTACCCAAAAGCCCACCCTTGATCGGTCGTAATAAGAGATAGAGAATCAGAATCTGAGATTGACACTACACCCAAGTCCATAGCAGCCTTAGGAGGCACAACTTGCACTCTAGAATTTCCAAGAATGGCAATAATTTTTTAGTTATCAGCAACCCTTGCCCAAAGGGGCACAATCGGAGGTATTTGCCTCATTCTTATCTTGACCAAAAGTCTTTGCTAGTTCCAGACAATGGTGACCAAACTTACAATATTTGGGACAACGTTTTGGAGTCCACTCATATTCAACTTTAATTTGGATGGGCTTGGGAGAAAGTTTGCATATGAACTCAAAATTCTGAAATGGAGAGTGTTTTGCATCAAGAAGAACACATGCCCTCGCATACTCTAATCTAGAAGATCAGAAGTCATCTTTGTCACAAGAAATAGGTTCTCCAACCATGCTTGAAACAATGCTAAGGCGTTTGGTTGTCCACAAAGAAAACGACAGGCCATATAAACGGATCCAAACTGGAAGCTTCCTGACTTGATCCGTATTAAAATTCAAATGCGGGTTCCACAGCTACAGGTAAATGTTTTTACCTCCAAACATCGAAGGATCGTGAGCAATGATTGCATGAACCTCATCCTCAGTTTGAAAAGGGAAAATGACAAATCCTGTGGCTACAGAGCGGACGTCCTCTAGACCACAAGATTTTCATGCACACATGGCCATCGAACGTGCAACATTAAAAGGCATCACAAATCTTGAAAAGAAGCCAACAAGACATCTATATCATTCGGCCATATTCTCATCGACGATCTCATCTGGGGTCTCAAGAACCGTTCCTGGTTTCTTAGGAAAAACTGCGATCAATTTATAGTAGGTGCTTGATTCAGTGATTTTGATTTTATTGGTCAAAGAACCAAAAGGATTGGCCTTAGAAGGATCCATCTGTCAAAGCACAAATCAAGGCAATCAAAAGCTCATAAAGAGGGAAGGAAAAATGAAAGCAAACCAGTCACCCAAATGAAGGCGAGTTTGCGAGCTCGACGTTGTGCCATAATAGATGGTAATCCGTTGGGAATTAGGAGGTGACCCAAGAAGCAAAGTTACCTGGAATAACCCGAGGAACAATCTGGTAAGGTTCATGAATAGTGCCGGCCTGATGAATAGTAACGATGATAGTGAATAGTGCCAACAGAACTGAAAACTAACGATTTGGGTGGGTTCTGATAAGAATCTATCGATGGCATAGAAGAAAAAGTTGATCAGCGTTGCCCAATCTACAAGATGGCAGCAGAGATGAGAATCCATCTGTCAATTGTCAGAAAGTGGCGATGGGGAATAGTGTTTTGACCAAATGTCTTGGTGTAGATGACGTCTCATTTGCCCATCGGCGGTGGATGAATAGTGAAATCTGATTTGTGTTTTTGGCTCTTTTGATCGCCTTTCACTCAAAATTTGATGAGGGTCAAAAAGAAAAGATTGCTAAGGATACTTTGATCTACAATATATGTGAACTCAAGGGCTAATTCGATAATCGATCAGAGCGAACATTAACTCCAACGACCAAGTTGAGAGAAAATCTTTTCCCTTTAAACCCTAAACCCTAAATTTTTTTTGAAAAATTACTATTCATATAAAAGAAAAAAATCATAGTACAAGATACAAGAGGCATAACCCAAGAAGAGTATCTAGTACTCACAAGTCCAAAAGGAAAAAACATTGGCCAAAGGGCCCAAAGAAAACAATTCGAAAGATCCAAAGAACCAAACAGACAAAAGAAGGCGCGCAGGCCCAATCCTAGCTAGAACTAATCTAACAAGATCAAAACTACAAAGCAAAAGGAGGGCATCGGCCCAACAACAAAAACAAAGTCCAAGAACAGAACTAACTATGTAAACCCTATATCACACGAAGTTTAGAAGTGATCGGATACTTGGCCTCTAAGGCTATAAGCCGAGAGCGGACCAATGCAAAAATCTCATCAATCACCTCATGAAGAGTTTGACAACGCTGCTGATACACACGATCATTCCTCTCATATCAGATAAAACAAACCATAGTAGAGAAGACCAATAGTGCAAGGACATGTCCAAAATTTTTCCTCCCTTAAAGATGAAGAGAAGCCCATTGAAGCAGAGATCTCCAACAAAAAGATGGTCATACAATAAGAGTCTTAGCTGAAATCTTCCCTCAAACAGAAGATGAGAAAGGACCGATAAAGAACAGATGTTCATGAGTCTCATTTGTAGAAGCATAGAGAACACAACCCGAGGAGGACAAAATGCCATGATGTTGTAGTCGATCCATAGTATGAAGACAACCTAAGGAGGCGAGCCAAAGAATAAAGGAGTGTCTTGGGACATTGTCAGGGAATTGGAGAAGATGATGAAATGAGTTCGCTGGTTGCCTACTCCGTAATAACTCCCATGTTGAGTCAATAGAGAAAACGCCCCCTTCTAAACGATATGGTCAGGAGCCCCCATCATAGGCCAGATGCTGACTGAGTCCCCAATCAGCCTAAGAGCCGCTCTCCCATTAGGAAAAGCTCAATACACATCCTGAGTAATATCTGAGACCCTAGCATCTGAGGGAAGACACGTGGATGAAAGAGTCCTGAAAGATAACATATCATAAAGACGCCCCTATGGCAACCAGTAATCCTGCCAAATAGAGGTATCACAGCCATCTCCAATACAAGAGACAAATCTACCCTTATAGCAAGCCCGACTTAACAAAATCTTCTTGCAAGACCAGGTGATGCAGCATGGTTTATTTTTACGTTAGGGATAATTAAGTCTTTTTAATAATTTAGTTTCTTAAATTTTAATTGAATTATGAATTTTATGATTTAGGGATTTTAACTCAACTATGAATGATTTATGATTTGATAAATACTGTTTTGATGATACTTTCTTCCTCATATTACAGCTGACGATGAAACTAGTGCCCAAAGATTCCACTCATCAAGAACTTTTCAATGGTAACTTATTCGCCCTGATCGGATGTCAAAAATGTCCAGTAAGAGTCCGAGAAGGTGGCGATTGTTTAGAGAAAATTTTAGAGAAAAATCCCTTCAAACCTAAACCCCGAACCCCCAAAACCTTCAAACCCCAAAACCTAAACCTCGAAACCCTGAACCCCAAACCCCCTAAATATATCCCTCTCAGCTAAAATACACTCTACTGAAAAAAGACCCTCATCCATAATAGCCTAAGCTAAAGTCCACTGAGCTTTATCCTTAATAACCTTACTAGATATGTGATCGGAATGTCAGCCATGCAAGGTCTGTAGCACACGCTTCAGCATACCCAGCTTCTACATGACTCTATACATGCGGTTGCCATCCATATACGTGTCCCACACACTCTAAACAACCTCTAAAAAATCCTCTTGATCGGCCCAGAAATTTAGAAACTTAAAAGGAATGGGCCTCTGACATCTCTGATCACCAAACCGAATGACCATAGTACAGTGTTATGAAACATCCCTAGGAAGAATCTCTGAAATAATTCCCAGCTAAGTCGAGAACTAAGATGAACTGTCAAAACTCCAATCAAGTGTCTTGAGAATAGTCCTCTGCCCTCACTGTCCGTTATGTCAAGTATACTAAAGCCCAAAAGATGGAATTTTGATTAATCATGAAGCATGAATGCACTGCCCAAGCTCATCCATATAACCATTGCCAAGTCTGATCCATACCAACCCTGTCAGAAGACCTCAAAATATTAATAAAATTGTCTAAAGCCATTAAAGGTAGGTCACCAAAGATCACGAACCGATTCCTAACGAAGTCCCAAAACTTTTAGCAAATACCCACGTCATTAGAACAACCAAAAAAAACCCAAAATACACCCATCCAATGATCCAATAGCCCAACAAGCAACCCACTGAAGAGAAGACTGCAAGCTACTCATACTATATAATGTCCAGTCCTAATAAACTAAAAGTATACAGGCAATTGAATCCATGACATTCGACATAAACAGTCAAGATGGAGAGACTGCTGAAACCACTAACCCAAGATGTTGCTTATCAACCTTAATCTCTAAAAGACCAACCAAAATTGAAGAAAAGCTAAAAATCCAATTCCTAGCCACCCTTTGTGTAGAGAAGCCATTAAGGTTTTCAAGGGGGTGCTTGCCCTATTTAGCCTTCTTACCCTTCCCTACAGATGATGGAGCATCAATATTTGGTAGGGGATTGTCCAAAATTACCTGAGTAGGAGTTTGCGGATTAGCCCCTACAAGTTTCAAAGAAGTTGAACCCCTTGGACTATCAGACAAGGAGACCTCATGGTTCAGTGAGCACTCTGAAAACCCCAAACGCCTATGTTGATCTTCCTCAGAGAGAGAAAGTGAATCAGATCCGGAATCTGACTCTGAACCCAAAATCGATGAAATGTTATCATCACGAGGATCAACCACCAAATCCCAATCACCTTGAACTGATCCTATAATCACTGGATTTGAAGCCAGATGCTCGATACTAATTGCTGGTGTTGGATCAGTAACAAAACTCTTTCCTTCGTCCCTCAAAACTAGAACTTTCGCGATAATTGTCATCTCAACCCTACTAAGTGCAGAATGCACAAGAGGCACATGATAGGTATGTCCAAATAGGCAACATTTATTACAGTGTTTTAGCTTCCACTCATACTCTACTCTAATCCTAATAGGTTCTAAAGACAGTTTACACTAGATCTCAAAGTCATGCACTAGGGGATACTTTGCATCTAACTTAACATATACTGTGGCATATGATAACCAAGTACACTTATATGTCATTTTGCACATAATAGAAGCTTCCCGACCATGCTAAAAACACTACTAAGAGTTCTAGTTGACTATAGAAGAACATGTAATCCATATGATCGAACCCAAATCAAAATCCTAGAAATCTAATTCTTATGAAAGGAGAAGCAGGGATTTTATTCCATTGTTGCAAAATGCTTTTTTTCCCTTAAAACATACAACACCCTCTCTCCAAAATAGCATGCACCTTATCCTCCATCCTAAATCTAAAGATCAGAAATCTCGAGCCTATGGAATGAACATCCTTTAGCCTGTTAGATTTCCATCCTTCCATGGCAATAAAATGAGTAGCATGGAAAGGCATGTCATAATCCAAAAAAAACTCATAGTATGGCACACCAACGCAAACTCATCATTGTCAATCAACTCATTCGAAAACTCTAGAACAAAACCCAATAGTTTACGTGCTACAGAATCCAAAGTGAACCAGGTGTTGGCCTCGGTCACCCTAACCCTATCCGCCCAAGAGCCCTATGGTTAGGATGATTTAGTACTAGTGGCTATAGATAAAGGTCGTATTTATTGAGGTGTGGTGGAAGGATTAGTGGAAATGGTAGAGTCAACAATAGATGGCAACATGGTGATGATAGTATGGTAAAGGATAAGGATGGTGCGGTAAAGGTTTAGTGAGAAGTGGTCGTGGCAAAAAATCAAACACGCGGTGGGTAGCTCAAACCAAACGTCAAAAACCACAAACTCCATAACAACTCATAATAAACAAAGCAAACAAACCCCAACAGCAAAATCCACAAGCTCTAGCAAATCAACCACAATCAATGAACTTCATAATGAAATTGTAATGAAAAGAAGCAAACCAGTCACTATAATGGGACGAGCTACTATTTTGCCTAGAACCTTTCCATCCAACGTCGCCTAACAACAAACTTGATACTGATGAACCCATCTCATCAAATGTTTTTCACCGCTACCTCACTTGTTAGGATTCGATAATGAAAGCAATCTGTAAAGGCTAAAAATAGTCACCTAAAACACTATTTTGATGATAACTTTGATGTTCAATGTCGTATAATGATGGCATTGGTGCCGGCTGATGAGGTTCATCGAAAAATATCCATTGCCACCTTACTCGCTCAAATCGAACGATAGGAACGTTCTATAGAGGCAAAAGAATAGAGTAGTAGACACTATTTTGATGATATCTTCTTCCTCCAACAATACCTGATGACGACATTGGTACCGAAAGATTTGTCTCGTTGATACCTTTAAACAAGTACCTCACTCACCCTGATTGGATGTCCATTAGGAGTCTGACAATGTGACGGCTCTATAGAGAAAAGTTTTTCTTTTTCCCTTAAACCCTCCTTCGCCAAACCCTCCTCCCAAACCCTAAAACGTCAAGCAAAACTCCTAAATTGTAAACCCCAACATATCAAGCAAAAAACCTAAACCCTAAAAAAAACCCTAACAATGTCATTGAATTCCTCGACTTAAGCATATTTGAAGTTTTGCATGTTTTGATTTAGCTTTATCTTAATTTTAGTTTCAGTAATTTGGACATAACTTTCTATTCATAGATCATAATAATGCAATTCTTGATTACGTGGAAAGTTGATTCAATTATCTACAAAATTGTGTATTACAAAAATCTTGAAACTCATACATTTGCTAGATAAAAAATGGGCTTGAAGTAAACTCGATTGCAGTGTTGGCCTAGCCCAAGCATGCTTTGATATTTTGGCCATAACTTTGAAAATGCTATCCAAATTGTATGATTCCAAAGCATACTCCTTGTTAAAAGGAGTCTCCACAAATTTAATGAAGGCCATTTTGTCAAAAGATGCCTCTCTCTACACTCCCGAAACCGTTGCTTTTAATCAATCCCAAAACAAATAACTAAGGCACCATTTGGGTATTTTGTAGCTTAAATCATGATTAACCAATTTATTATTTTTTAAGCTACAACTAAATAATATTAAAAAAGTAGTAGAACCCAAAGTGTAGTCCCAAAAAAATCTGTTCAGACGGGTTAACAAGTCAAATTTCTTTCATATGCATTATCGATTGAACAACACTGAATCAAGGACATTATCTTTGGACTTTATCCATTACTCCAAAGGCTACATTCTCCAAGTGAAAAATGACACTAGAAACAACTAAGGATCAAATACCCAAAGATACAACAAAAAAACAAGTATGTGATCAAAAATGCAAAAATTCAAGTTAAAAAAAATGCAAACTAATTGAAAAGCATTAATTTAGTCAACCATTTCAAATGTTGTTCTCTCAAATCTTAGTGTTCCAAAATTTTAATCTTCTCAACATAATTTTGCATGTGGTGAATTAAATTAGCTGATAGGCTTTCTCCAACCACAAGCTTATAATGTTCAAACTCCAATTCATCACATTTCAGGGAAACATTTTTCCCCGCCTTGATACACCCTATGAAAATATAAACAACTCTTTTCTTAAAGTAGCATAGAGATTAGGTAAATGATTTAGAAGCCATTACACAAATATTATTCAATTAGAAACATAGTAATTATCAATAAGAATAACTAATTAACTATTATAATAACAGGCAAGTTTATCAATATTATGCTCTTCATAATTTTAGAAAATATGATCATTGTAAACATATTACAATTGAGTCTCAAAATGTAATGGGTCCAAACAGCTCAACCATTAAATTTTGTAAATCAATGATTAGAAATGTGTCAAAAACTTACTTATATCATAAATACTAAGAATTTATAGTATCAATGTCATAAAGAAATGCGTATGATTCATATAATATAATATAGTGGTTATATTAGATAACTATTATAAGAATAATAAATATATTATATCTACGATAACACGAGTATCAAATAATACCATACTATATCGACATTAATCTCATGATAGACATTATAATATCATTTCTCATTGTTAATTCTCTAATAGATAATATCAATAATAAGTAATTGATTATATTAATTAAATATTGATATCCATAATTTATCATTTCTTAATATAAAGTGTGGGGCCTAAATAAATACCTTTTTTATGGCATTTATCATTTATATTTATCCATTACAACTTCAATATATCGACTCACAGATGACCTTTTTAAGGTTTTTGAATTTTGGATCTTTTACATTTTGACTCATATAACGTATATCGTTTCAATTATTATATGAAAATTGCTTAATGGTCAATTTTACCCAAAAAAATTCTTTCACTATAACCCTAAAATTCAAAATCATGTAGTAATCAATTTATTATTAATTTTTTCTCTATTATACACATACCAAAAAAAATCTAGGGAAAATAGATAAAATTAGGGACCCTAGTTGAAATTTAGACACATCCTCAAAAATTTTCATGCCATAGACACGTTCTTAACAAAAAGACCCAATTACCCTTATTTATTCAATTTTTTTCAAAGCCTTATTTTGCTCTCTTCAGATGACCGAAACCTATCTCCCTCTCTTCAGATTTGATTTAATTTCTAGGAAATTTGAATTTGAGATTTGAGTTTCCGAAGGATTTGTGAACTTATCTAAGGATAAATCGAGTGTTATAATGTGATTTTTGTGGGTTAATGCGTGTGAAAACCGATAAAACGAGTTGTGAATCCAGTGTTATATCGCGAAGAAGAAGACACTCGACACTCAAAAACAATCTGTCGAGTCGTGTCGAGTTATGTAATGTCAATTGCGAGTGTTTATCAAGTGGTGAAATGTGTAGTGTTGAGTGTCGAGTGTCGAGTGTCGAGTTGTGTTGGATCCAAGATAGTGTCAAGTGTCGGATTAATATGTCCTCGAAAATAGACTATTGTCGAGAATCCGACATGACTCGACACAACTCGATACATATGTGTCAAGTGTCAAGTTGTGTCGGATGCAAGTAATGTCGAGTGTCGAGTTGTGTCGGATGCAAGGAAGTGTCGAGTGTCGAGTTGTGTCGAGTGTCAAGTGTCGAAGCACAAGTCTCATAGCTTTTAATTTTTTTTTAGTCCCTATAGTTTGTAATTTAACCATGGTTCACCTAATGATCCCAATTGTCAAAGTTGGTGCACCTAATATTTGACAATTGTTCCTTTGTAATTTGACAAGTTTGCTCCTAAATATATCTATAAATAGAGGTGTCTTGTGACCCATTAGGGCATCTTGACCTTGGCTGGGATCACTTGTTATTTTGTTTTTCTCTATTGTGTTTTTATTTTATTAATAAATCTTTTTCTTGCAATTTGTTTTCTTTCTTTTATGATGTCTTGCTAAATTCTCTTTTGCTAAGGTGAAAGGGTGAAACCCTTGATATAAGAATAAGGATTTTCTAACCCTTTGATTTGTGCTTAATAATCATAATATTTGTTATTTATTTTATATGATTTATATTTTTTTTAATCAATCTTAACACCACTCGTAAAGTGGAGGTCTTGATCCATTGTCGACAATCCTTGGCACATCAAATGTTTGGATCCTTTCTAGATGTCATATGGTTCTTCCTTCCCGACATAAGTCTAGTTAGGAATCTTGATTTGTTGTAGACATATGGTGATTGGCGCATTGGATGCTTGAACCCATTTACAAGAAATGGTATAAATATTGGTAATGGAACAAATATAACTCATATAACTAAAATTAGGCTTAAATGACAATTGAAACGTCCTTTATGTGTGGATTCCAATTGAGTTATAATTGGGTTACTTATCCTTATTTGATATATCAAGAGCGGATCCCCTAACCTTAGCTTTCATTATTATTGTATCAATTTATCTTAACTTTGTACTTTAATTATTCTTATTTATTGCTTATGAAATTGTTTTTTCATTTGCTATAGTAGGTTTTACCTCCTATTTCCATGGATGGTTTTGCCACCTTTCGTTAATATTATATTGATTATTCATATCATATTCACTTAGCTTATAATTTGTAGCGCTAAAATCCCCTTCCTCATGCATCGACCTTAGTCTCACCAGGTTTATTACTTCAACACTCCTATACTTGGAAGATAATTCTTTTTTAGATGTGTTAGATCTTAATTCACTTATTATCTTATCTAAGTCACCTTCTGGGAGAAATGCATGAGGTAAAGGGACTAACAATTGGATTGTTACTCGAAGGCCTAAAATTGTAATATTTATCCATCAACTGAACCTAAAAGAGAAGAATAAAATATATTATTTTAAGCAATGCATAAGCATACTCTTCAAAGAACCATCATAGTAAACATCTTTTATGAGATGAATTTAAATTTTATAGGTTTCAAAAAATTTAGCAAAAAGAAAACATGTAGCAAGATGATGCTTCGGTCTCTGTCCTTACCATTTATCAGTAAAAGTGATGAAACTGTTTATTTCTGAACGATAATGGAAAATGGGATATAGATTAGATACTTCATAAAATATTCAGATTATAAATTTTTAATAATCTAATCCAAGATTTAGATGGTTATAAAATAATATGAATTATTTTTGCAACATATAAGCATACTCTTCAGGGAACCATCGCAGTAAACATCTTTTACAAGATGAATTAAAAATTTATAGTTTTAGAAAACTTCAACAGAAAGAAAACACCTACCAAGATGACACTCTTTCCTTGCACACGCCCTTTTCGGCATCATGAGCACTAATTATAGTCTACCAATAGTTGCTCCTGGAGATGCAGGCAAGCCTAGGAATTCATAAGCAGCTGCATAACTTAAAGGAACCAAGCTCAAAGAACAAGGAAATACATTATCAAGTACATTGGTCAATCCCAATTCGTAAGTAGGGTAAATTCTCTCCATTGTCTTTCTCTCAACGTGATAACAGTAGGCATTAGGTCCCACCTTCATCAATACATAACCATCTTTAAAAGGTAAGGGATGAGTCTATGGAACTTCACTAAAAACATTCCATCTATCTCTCACTTTCACATGCAAATTGATAAAGATACGAGGATGTTCTTCTTCCAACATATGCAAACTTTTACAGTGAAGGATTTCCTATCTAGAACCAAAGAAATCTACTAAGACCTAATCAAAGAATCCTACTCACTAACAATGCAAGAATGCCACAGACCACCAGATTCCTTAATTAAATTCTAAGGTTGGAATTAGAACTTTGAGCAGAAAAGAAAGCTCGTTTTCAACATCAAAAACCAGAATTTCATCACCAGCAGTTAGCCAGTACAGGAACCCATTCATAAATACCTTTGTTCTTGTATATCTTGCCATAGCGTGTGCAAGGCTGCTTTGAGGTTCTCCAAATTGTAGTTTTGGAGGAGTATAAATCAAATGAACAATAGAAATTCGAATTTCCATCTACACGTCGCTTCAAACGAACCAATTTGAAAATAGAAAAACTTTCAATGACTTGGCATGGATCAAATGATAAAACTATGTTGTTATGTTTATCATGTTCAAGCCAATCAACTATAATGTGTTGTTTGGTGAAGGGATTACACACATATGTGATTGCTGAACCATGCAAAGGAAAACAACTTCGAAGACAAACCAACCCGTTGTAGGATGACTCAATAAGAACATCCTCGGGAAGAAATTAAAAACACTCTGTTATACTCTATTCTTCATAGATTCAATTGCAACTTGAGTATAATACCTAAAATCATCATCATCGCTAACAGCATGTAAGATCTTTTGAGAAAGAATCCAAATAGTGATTGTCTATTTTGGGACTGACTCTTGGTGAAAGTGCGACCCGATATAACTCTGTTCCACTGCTTACAAACACACCTAATAGTATCATTAAAATCCTCGACTTAAGCATATATCTAGTTTTGCATGTTTTCGATTTAGTTTCATCTTAATTTTAGCTTTTGATAGAGGTTCAGTAATTAAGGCAAAATTTTCTATTTATAGATCATAATAATACAATTCTTGATTATATGAAAAGTTGAATCAATTATATACAAAATTGTATTTCACAAGTATTTTACTGGGAATTCTCAATCCAGAATGCTTGAGCATAAATGCATTCGTGGGAGTGGACATGATCGCTGTCACTTCTTCAAACATATGGGTTATGTAACAACCTGCATTGAGACAAGAGTGGAATGGTATTAACGATGAAACTCAATAAATGCTATATAGCACATGTGAGAAGGAGGTTGAGTTATGTAATCCCTATTGGAATCGAGAAAGAACCCAATCAAATGGAGCCAAAAGCAATCAACTTAATTAATAAATGATTAAAGAAAATACCCCTATAAATACGCACATACACACTCATTACAAATATTATATCGTAAACCTTCCTAAATGTTTATATGGGTTCCAAAACGGATAAAATGGTTCTACTTATATATGAAAAATCTTTAAACAAAAATATGATGATTATTTTATTAATTCAATAGATTTATGAAATTGTTTACCATTATTAAATTACAAACAAATAAAGAGATTAAGTACAAAAAAGAAAAAGAAAAAGAATAGTTTTATATCAATGGCGACATTCAAAATACATCATGCACCAAGTCTAACTGTATATTGCTGGTATTAATAACTAGTGAAAAGAGGTTCAAAAGTAACATTCAGAAGCTACCAAGTCCAACAAACAGTATTGTCATTAGTGATATTCAAAAACCTAAAACCTAAACCCTAAACCCTAAACTCGTTGAGGTTTGCTGAAATCCCACGTGATCACTCCTAGTTTTGAAAATCCCACTTACCTCCCTTCTCCGTTAAGAACCGTTAAAAGAATATAAATCTCACAAAACGCCCATGGTTGACTATTCAAAATATTCAAAATTTTAAAATAACAAAAAATTAAAATTAGAAAATAAGGAAATTACCTTGAAAGACTTAAATTTTATAAGTCAATTTTTTACATACAAATGTGACAAATCTTTTATGATTTTAAGATTTTAATAAATCGTTTTGATGTAAGTTTCTTTAACAAAAAGTTTTTGAAATTTATGTATTAATGTGGTAGTAACTATCAAAGGGTGGAAATGAAATCATGTTAGTATTGATCCTTTGCCCGTACACATTGTCCAAACCCCATCAACTGGCCTAATTGACCAAACTCCTTACATACCAGAACCACTAGGGAATCCTGAACCATTTCAGATCTTAGAATCAATAGGCCAGACATATTTAAACATAGAGGAGCTATTAAATCAGGAAATTTTGCAAGGTCTTGAGAGTCAACAATCATGTTGTACTCAAATTATTCCAGCTTCACAAACAAATCTAATCTCGAACACAAATCCGACTACTCACCCCAATCCACTTACTAAAACACAAGCCACAGTGAATTATACTAATCATGAACCAAAATCAAACTCTAGTTTTTCTCGATACATATCCGAGGATAGGAGTTCTGGTTTACCTGAGGACAGTAGGTAGTTAATTGATGAGGTGCACCATTAAGGAGGGACGATGAGGGGAATGATGTCAATGGTGGGTACGCATCTCAGGGGTATGACAAGGATGGAATCAAAGAAAGTCCATAGATAATGATAAGTTAGAAGGTTATGAGTTAGGTGATGAGTCCTCAGATAGCAAGAGCGTAGAGGATGCACCATTAACAAAGATAGCTAGGAAGTTAAAGTGTAAAGAGTTTGTGCACCTTGGGGATGATAAGGATATTGAGTCTAAAGTAAGGGATATTTTTAAGTCTATAGTAGAATTTAGAATGGCATTAATAAGACTACGTAGTGTATGCTAGCTATAATATTAAGAGAATTAAAAGTGTCAAAACTAGGGTGGTGACTGTTAAGTGCTGCAGTGAAGGCTGTCAATGGAGGATACATGCATATGTTCTTCTAGATGGACATAATTTTATGGTAAAAATATTCAACAAACACTTTTGTGCTTGGACTGATCAAACTAATGAGGCCATATCCCCCATAGATTTACAAGAGGTTCTAAGACACCTTTAAGAAGATGCCAGAGTTACAGGTCAAGTTCATGGTGAGTGAGTCAGAAAAAGAGGGGATAAATGTGGGTAGACAGAGGTTGTATAGGGCCAAAAAGAGCACAAGAGAAGCTAGAGGATAATCATGCTAAGTCATATGCAATGGTCTAAAGATGCCAACATGGTTTTGACCACCAATCCTAGTGCTGCCATTCCAAAAATAATGGTAGAACATAAGGGTCCTTCATCTAATCCAATTTTTTAAAGATTTTTTTTTTTCTTTCCAGCCCAAAAGATAGCGTTTGTTTCTAGTAGGCCATTTGTAGGGATTGATGAATGTCATGTGAAGGGAATTTTTAGGAATGTACTTTTATCTGCAGTTGCGTTAAATGCTAAAAATGGCATATTTCCATTAGCTGTGATGGTTTTGATAAACCCCCAATCAAGTTCACCTATGCTAGACGCCACCAGAAGAATTAGTGAGGGGCAGAGATGGAATTCAACAAAGTTTTCAGGGGGGAAAGTCTGTTTTCATAATTCTGTTAATTTCTGTAGGGCTGTGTTGTTTTGAGTGCTAAGGGAGTTAGTTAGGTTGTTGCCTTGGGATAGGAGAAGTTAGTTAACGGAATATAAAGTAAGTAGGGGGGAGTGAGAGGGGGGGTCGGTTTTTGCGAAGAATTCTGTTTAGGGGAGAGCTGGCAGGACTCTCGAAAATCCTGCCAAACACTCATAATTCCAGAAGTTCATTTTCCAATTTTCTGTCTATACTCTTGAATTCCACTTAACTCTAAAAAAATTCTAGTTCAATCTACTGTGAAGTGTGTGAAGGTGAAGACAGGATATAACAATTTGGTATCAGAGCTCTTACCTGGGAATGGCGAAGAAGGGGGATGGAAGGATGGACACGATCGAAGAAAAAGTGCAGATCATGCAGAACGATCTCGCATCTGTTAAGGACGGGATGGCGAAGGTTCAACTCCTGGAGCAGGGAATGGCGGCGATCTTGGAGAAGCTGGAGGCCATAACGGCCGACGGCAGGGAACATCGTTCATCATCGTCGTCGACCAAACAGAGGTCGTCGATGGGAGGATTGGGAGGGGGAGCGCCTCCTTACGCCGCCGGAGCTGGCGGCAGCGACGATCCATCAAGAGGAGAGATTCGGACTCGCCGAGTGGAGTTGCCGGCGTTTCAGGGAGGAGATCCGGACGAGTGGATCTACCGAGCGGAATATTTCTTTGCCCTAAATCGGATGAGCGAGGCGGAGAAACTGATGGCCGCCGCGGTTTCTATGGAAGGCGAGGCGTTCGCGTGGCATCAGTGGGAAGACTCGAGACGAGCTTTCCGATCCTGGCCGGAACTGAAATCGCTGCTACTGGAGCGATTCCGAGAAAGTCAAGAGGGGGTATCCGAGCGATTTTTAGCTCTCAAGCAGGAAGGAACGGTCAGGGAATATCGTCGGCAGTTCGAGAGGGTGGCTTCGTCGATGGGAGACTTGCCGGAACACCTGCTGGAGGGGCAGTTTATAAATGGACTGAGGCCAGACTTGCGGGCCGAACTTAGGGCCTTCAGGCCCATCGGGCTGGACCGGATCATGGGCTTAGCCCAACAACTAGAGCACAAGAATAATGCTCTGAAGAGTTACAGAGCAATTTCACTTGACAGACGCAAAACTCTTGAGCCTGCAAGTGCCACCAAAAGGAACCTGGATTTCCAGGCAGGCAGAACTACAAGATTGACAGAAAGCAGTGGCAGAAATCACTCTGGTCTGAAATTTCGGCAGTTGACGGATTCTGAATTGCAGGCCAAACGGGAAAAAGGATTATGTTACCGCTGTGATGAAAAGTTTTTTCCTGGACACAGGTGCAAACTTAAAGAATTCCAAGTCATGGTGGTCCAAGAAGAGGATGAAGGGCCAGTGATAGAGCAAGAAGAGTTACTGGAGGAGGATGGAGGTAATAAGACTAATCCTGAACTAGTTGAATTATCTATGAATTCTGTAGTTGGTCTCACCTCTCCCAAAACAATGAAACTAAGGGGCATGATCTGTGGAGAGGAGGTGGTGGTTTTGATCGACCCTGGAGCCACCCATAATTTCATATCCAGGGACCTAGTTAAGAAATTAGGAATGACAGTTGATAATACTGATGGTTATGGGGTGCTGTTAGGAACTGGAGAGCCGATTAAGGGAGAAGGCATATGTAAGGGTGTGGTACTGTCATTACAGGGCTTACAAATCAGGGAGGAATTCCTTCCTCTGGATCTTGGGGGCTCTGATGTGGTGCTAGGAATGTTGTGGCTGGAAACTTTAGGTGTAATAAAATTTGATTGCAAAGCTCTAAAATTAGAATTTAAGGTGGGGGGTGACCGGGTTATACTGCAGGGGGACCCTCGGTTGAGTAGATACCAGGTCAGATTTAAAAGCTTTGTCAAGGCAGTAAGGGCAGGGGGTCAAGGAATGATGTTGGAACTGAGTTCCATCTCCGTATCCCCTGGTGGTCCTGGTAAGGACATGCCCAAGGAAGTGGAAGACCTGTTAGACAGATTTCAGTCCGTTTTTGAACTGCCTACAGGGTTACCACCTAGCAGGGGGCGGGAACATGCAATTATACTCAAAATGGGAAGCCAGCCTATTAGTGTTCGACCTTACCGTTACCCGCAGATACAGAAGGATGAGATTGAAAGATTGGTCCAGGAAATGCTGACTGCAGGAGTAATTCGGGCAAGCAGCAGTCCATTCTCTAGTCCGGTTTTGCTGGTGAAGAAAAAAGACGGGAGTTGGAGGTTTTGTGTTGACTACAGAGCTTTGAACCAGGCAACTATCCCTGACAAGTATCCTATTCCGATTATAGAAGAGCTCCTAGATGAGCTGCATGGAGCTTGTGTCTTTTCTAAGCTAGACCTCAAGTCTGGGTACCACCAGATAAGGATTCGAGCAGAAGACATTCACAAAACAGCGTTTCGGACACATAATGGCCATTATGAGTTCATGGTAATGCCCTTCGGACTAACCAACGCCCCATCAACTTTTCAAGCTCTAATGAATGATATTTTCAGGGCCTACTTGAGGAAATTCGTGCTGGTTTTTTTTGACGATATACTAGTGTATAGCAGAAATTTGGGAGAACATATTCAGCACTTGAATGTGGTGCTGAACATTCTAAAGGAGCAGCAACTCTTTGCTAATCTTAAAAAGTGTCTATTTGCTCAACAAGAATTGGAGTATCTTGGGCATATAATTTCAGTAAGGGGAGTAGCAGTGGATGACTCAAAAATTGCAGTGATGTTACAGTGGCCCACACCCAGAAACTTGAAGGAATTAAGAGGCTTTTTGGGGCTGACAGGTTATTATAGAAAGTTTGTGGCTGGGTATGGCAGTCTAGCTCATCCTCTGACACAGCAACTTAAGAAAGACAAATTTGCATGGAATGAAGAAGCAGAAGAGGCTTTTAATAGATTAAAGAAGGCCATGACTACAGTACCTGTCTTGGCTCTTCCAGATTTTAACCAACCCTTTGTCATTGATACGAATGCATCGGGTATAGGTGTTGGGGCGGTATTAATGCAAGGAAAGAGACCTATAGCCTTCTACAGCCATATGCTTCCTCCAAGCAAGCGTGTAAAGTCCGTTTACGAAAGGGAACTCATGGCAATTGTGTTAGCAGTTCAAAAGTGGAGACCTTACCTCTTAGGGAGGAAATTTGTAGTCAGAACTGACCAGTCCAGCTTGAAATACTTGCTGGAACAGAGGCTAGTCAGTGCTGATCACCAGAAATGGTTGTCTAAATTGCTGGGATATGACTTTGAAATTCGATATAATCCGGGTTTGGAAAATAAGGCGGCGGATGCTCTATCGAGGCACCCTGAATTTGTGGCAATTTCACTCTCTCCCACTGTGAATTTTAAAGAAATGCAGCAAGAAGTTAGTGAAGATGACCAGTTGAGAAGCATTAAGGAATCGTTATTGGCTGGGAATTCCATTCATGCAGGATACACTCTCATTAATGGGCAGTTGTTCTATAAGGGGAAGATGGTACTCAGCAGGAAATCACCTCTCATTCCCAAGCTCCTCCAAGAATTCCATAACAGCCCCTTGGGAGGGCATTCGGGGCTGCTCAAAACGACTCAGAGATTGCGGAATGAATTTTATTGGATTGGCATGAAGGCAGATATTAAACAGTATGTGGAATCCTGTGAAATCTGTCAAAAAAACAAGTACATGGCCTTATCTCCAGCAGGACTACTACAACCCCTACCTATTCCCAGCCATGTATGGGAGGATTTAACTATGGATTTCATCGAGGGGCTACCCAAATCGGAGGGGCAGGACACTATCCTAGTAGTAGTAGACAGACTGAGTAAGTACGGGCACTTTCTTGCCCTTTAACACCCTTTTAACGCCAAATCAGTGGCTGATCTTTTTATTAAGGAAGTGGTCAGGCTTCATGGATTCCCTAGGTCCATAATTACAGATCGTGACCGGATTTTTCTCAGCATATTCTGGTCAGAACTATTTCGAGTACAGGGTACTGCCCTCAAGCGTAGCACGGCCTACCACCCTCAAACCGACGGACAATCGGAGGTAGTCAACCATTGCTTGGAAACTTACCTCCGCTGTTTTGTGGCTGGTAAGCCAAATTAGTGGTTGAAGTGGCTGCCATGGGCAGAATTTTGGTACAATACATCCTTTCACACTTCCACTAAAACCTCTCCATTCAAGATACTCTATGGTCGTGATCCTCCCCCCGTGGTTCGATACGGTCACAACCCCACAGCTGTATCTACAGTTGAGCAACTACTAGAGCAGAGGGACGCAATATTAGATGAATTAAAGCAGAATTTACAGACAGCTCAGGCCAGAATGAAGGCTGTAGCAGATGATAAACGCAGAGAAGTTTGTTTCCAGGTGGGGGATTTAGTATTTCTGAGGTTACAGCCCTACAAACAGCAATCCTTAGCTAAACGAAGGAATGAGAAACTCAGTCCAAGGTATTTTGGACCGTTTCCAGTGGAAGCAAAAGTGGGACAGGTTGCTTATAAGCTGACACTGCCTCCAGGATCATTAATCCACCCCGTTTTCCATGTCTCGCAACTCAAGCGGGCAGTGGGTACTGCCCCTGTTTCACCTACCCTTCCTCCTCAACTTAAACCTACCATGGAATTTGTCATGGAACCAGATAGAGTTTTACAAGTGCGCAATAATCAGGGAGGAGAGGGGACATGTACAGAGGTATTAATTCAGTGGAAAGGGTTACAGGAATTTGAAGCCACATGGGAGACAGTAGAGCTGATTCAGGAGCAGTTTCCTGATTTCCACCTTGAGGACAAGGTGACTTCTTGGGCAGGGGGTAATGATAAACCCCCAATCAAGTTCACCTATGCTAGACGCCACCAGAAGAATTAGTGAGGGGCAGAGATGGAATTCAACAAAGTTTTCAGGGGGGAAAGTCTGTTTTCATAATTCTGTTAATTTCTGTAGGGCTGTGTTGTTTTGAGTGCTAAGGGAGTTAGTTAGGTTGTTGCCTTGGGATAGGAGAAGTTAGTTAACGGAATATAAAGTAAGTAGGGGGGAGTGAGAGGGGGGGTCGGTTTTTGCGAAGAATTCTGTTTAGGGGAGAGCTGGCAGGACTCTCGAAAATCCTGCCAAACACTCATAATTCCAGAAGTTCATTTTCCAATTTTCTGTCTATACTCTTGAATTCCACTTAACTCTAAAAAAATTCTAGTTCAATCTACTGTGAAGTGTGTGAAGGTGAAGACATGATATAACAGGTTTGTGAAGGGGAAGTTTTTTCTTTTGGATCATTTATTGGAATACATAGGCTTGAGTAGAACAAAACATTCACAATCATGAGTGATAGGTAGAAGGGATTAGTCAAATCATTGGAGGACACATGGCCTAATGCCTATAATAGATATTGTGCAAGGTATATTTATGCTAATTTCAGAGGTGATGCTCGGGTGTTTTGTTTAAGAACCTATTTTTGATGGCTAGTAGGGCCACCAACAAATGGCATTCATTGATGCCATGAAATAAATTAAAATCCTAGATGAGACAGCATTCATGTACCTTAATAACATACCTGCTAGTTTGTGGTCTAGACATGCATTTGATGAGGATTTAAAGTGTGATCATGTAACAAAGAACCTAAGTCCTTCAGTAGCTGGTTGGATAAACTGAGAAGTAAATCACTTCTCACATTAGTTAAATATATTAGAAGGAGAGTAATGATAAAGTTTCATGAGAGTGTTGAAAGTACTCAGACTTAGGACACCAACATGCCATCAAATGTTATTAAAAATTGAAAAACAAAGAAAAACATGGAGGAACCATAAGATACTTTGTAGTAAAGACAACAGTTATGAGCTACTTGATATGGAAAAGGCCTATGTAGTGAAATTAATGAGTAGACTTATGAGTCTGGGGCTTGGCAGATTGGTGGTGTACCTTGCAAGCATGTCATGGCCTGTTTGACAAGGAATAGGCTGGACCTAGTTAGGTACGTCCATGATTACTTCAAGAGGCAAGCTTATGTTCAAATATATTCAAGCATGATAATGCCAATACCAGATTGGTGTGTCAGGAAGAAGTAAAGAATTAAAATCCACACCCTTGCAGTTGTAAGAGACAACCAGGTAGACCAAAAAGTGCTAAACAGAGAAAACAATGAGAGCAACCCAAGATGAAAAGGCTGTTGTACTGAAATGCACCAACATTTGTTTGCCTCCAAATAGGATTCGGTGTTTGGTGGGCCTTCATACTAGAACAGATGTTTTAGACCCCCCCAATATGTAATGTCCCCAGAAGCCGCAGAAAAAGTAATAGATATAGATATCTATCTCAAATCTCTATTGGAAATATGATAAAAAAAAGCCCTTGCTATGAAAGGTGCTAGGATTATGGGAGAAGAGGAAGACCTGCGAGGAAGGGATTTACAAGTGTTGGGAGGGGACTTAGAGCTACTGGGAGAATAAGTGCAACTGCTGGTTTAAGAAATATGCCTAAATTTTTTATGTAATAACTTGTTTAAATTCAAATGCAAAAATTTGAAAGATTTACAAATGTGTTACACTGCATTTTATGTTGTGGCAGTGCTGGAAGGGCTACAACTACTGCAGGATCTATTGTTGGAACTTCATCTTAGCCATGATTTTCACGGTAATTAAGCTCAGTAGCATATTTTAGACATATGTTTTTTCTTTTTTTTTTTGGAATTCTTTTTTGGTGCTTTAGCCTAAACACAGTCAACATATAATGCTAGTTGAACTATTTTTTAGCCAAAATATTAGGAAGACAAAAAAAAAAATTAACATAAGTTTTTGTATGGGCTGGCACTCAAAAACTCAACTCTTTTTTTTTTTTTTTTTGTATAGGCTAACTGAGATTGAAATATATGTTATGTCTCAAATGAAAGATACTATGATGTTTAACATAATTTGTAATTGTAAATGTACGCAGTTATGCAATCCATATCAGTTGTCGATGATATATCAGGATTTATTCATTAATTTCTGGATTCATTCTTGCATTTTCTTTTTCTTTTTTTTCCAATACTTTCATCCATTAGCAGTAGCTTTCGTTTCATTCTCTAAAATTTTCATTTTGCATTACCTGAATTAGCAATAGCTTACACAACTACAAATAACGAATTCAGAAGTTGGATATTGAGGTACAATATTTTCTTCAAACCTGCTGCTACAGTCTTCATTCTATACTTCAAAGACAAAAACTCATCTTGCACAGCCATGTTTCCATATAGCAATCCATCAAATTCCTCTATATCTGGAATCCAAAAAGAATAATAGTCACACACCCTTCTTTCATAATAGAAGTACAGCTTGTTTAGGTTAACATGTGATTCTGAAATTTTAACCTTGGCTTTTCTGTCATACAAACACCTTTTGTTCTTCAACTTATCAAGCCACCATTAATGATTAACCTGTCTTGCATCACTTCTATCAGCCATGAATAGAAGTGATGCAAGACAGGTTATATGTAAAATAGAAGTGATATATGTAAAATAGAAGTGAGATGTGTAAAAAGGATTCAGGTGCTCATATATAATTTTTTATAGTCGTTGGTCTATAGTGTTTTCATAGGGATTTGAACAAATCATTTTATACTGAAAAGGCTACTAACATTTGCAATTGTCAGAAAGGTACAAAGGTAACTGACCATCATGTATATACGTTAACAGAAGACTATATGGAAAGATCATTTCTACTGATTCTACTGATTTAAAAAAAGTTGAAGTCATTTATAAATAGGCCTAATCTTTGAGTCATTTGTAAAATTTTTCCTTTATAATAAAAGGAGATTTGATGGACCTTAAGGAAAAACACCTCAAAATTTTATGTTGAATCCTAAACTCCAAATCCAAGCCCAAGACTTAAGTTTAAACCCTAAATTCTAAATTTTGATCCTCATCAACAGCAAATCCCTATACTTCCAATCCTATCCCCACCCCAAGTGGGCTGCGGCCTATGGAGATTTTCACAGTCCTAGTTTTGAACGGAAAGGGCGTTTTGGTTTGCCAAGAGGCTGGTAGATCATCAATTAAACATTGGGCTTGCACTTCTTGAAAAGCCCCCGAGGGAGGCTATTCTATGGTATCTCCGGGTTACGTGGTTACTTTTACTGAGAGATTGTTAGCGTAGGATGTGCAGGATTCCCCATTTAGTTTGGAAACGGTACTACGGGTAGCGGTCATGAACTCCTCTCTCTCTCACTCGCAATACTGCCAGCGTATGTTGGCTTAAGGTACCGATTTCTCTTTCCTTTTGTTCTTTCGTGTCTTTGTAGCATATCGGCGGCAGATATAGCGTTGAAGATTGGGCATTTAAAATTTTCTGTTTCTGTTTGTGGATTTGCGTTGATGATTTTCTTCATACCTATTTGTCTTGTGTAGCTGGGTTGCTTGAGTTGAGCGGGATAGCTTGGTGGTGGTCGCTGGCCAATTTCGAATTTGTATATTTGACTTGTTAGTGTTAATATGGACGGAAGAGTGGAAGCAGAACCTTTCTTTTGGGTGGAAGAATATAATGGGCAGGGGAAGCTTTCTCCTCCTCTAACTAGTGTGAAAAGGAAGGCCAGATCAAAGAAAATGGAGTTTTTTGGTTGGGGTTCAAAGCCACTCATTGAATTTCTTCAGTCAATCGGCAAAGATACCAGCCAACAAATCTCTCAATATGATGTAACGGACATTATTAACAAATATGTGACTGAAAAAAACCTTCTTAACCCACAAAAAAAGAAAAAAATTGTTTGTGATGATAGACTTCATTCGCTATTTGGAAGAAAATCTATTAGCAAAATTAAAGTCTATGATATGCTGGAGGCACATTATGCTGAAAACCAGGATGAATCAGATGATCAGTTTTTAGGCAGTTCAGAAGAGGAGAATGACCACCAACAACAAAAAAGTGTGAGTTTGGGGAGAAAAAGTTCGAAGAAGAAAATAGTTTTGGAAACTCCCAAAAGCTGTTTTGCTTCCATAATTCCAGATAACATTAAGCTTGTGTACTTGAAAAGGAGTTTGGTTCAAGATCTTTTGAAGTGTCCTGAAACCTTTGAGCACAAAATACTAGGAAGCTTTATAAGGATCAAATCAGACCCTAATGACTACCTTCAGAAAAACTCTTATCGCCTTCTGCAAGTTACAGGTTCAGTCAATAATTATTTAATTGAACACTCTCTTTCCTGGCTTTATCGTTGCCTATTATATTGAGATTGTGTATCTGATTCTTATCTATTAATGGAGAAGTTAGTCTATTTTTGGTTTTATTCTGATCAATGTTGTGGTTCCATTGCCTGTTGTCTAGGTCTAAAACAGGTGTCTGGAAATGATGATACAAGTACAGAAATTCTTCTTCAAGCTTCAAATTTTATTAAAGATATTCAAATTTCCACACTTTCAGATGATAACTTCTCTGAGGTAATAGGCACACAATGCATAAATCTAACTTAGTTTATTTAATGGTTGCTGATGATACCGAGCCAAAGTCTTGTCAGTCAACTATTATTCTGCTTTTTCACTTTATATATTTTACTGTTGGATAAGTGAAAGCTTTTTACTATGCCTACAACCTTTCTGGCAGCAACTTTAATACTTCCGTTTAAATTTTCCCGTCTTTTGAGCTTACTCCAAAAAAAAGGGGGGGCTTATTCTAAAAAAGTCAAAGGGGAAATTTATTTGACATGCATCCTTTTCATGTAATTCTTTCATCAAAGGGTACTTTCTTTGCATTAAGATAGAAGAATCCGGCTACTTGAATGTCAGGTGGTATAACCTTAAGTTCTAGGTTCTAAGTACAACACATGATGATAAGCAATTTTTCAATGATAATTACAAACTAACATCGGTATTATTTTTTTTTAATATATTTTTTCTGATAACTTACAAAGAATGTTGCAATCTCCATGAGAAATGAAATATTCTAGTCGTTTCTAAAAACTTGTTCTTAGTTTGATTTGAATCTTTTTGGATGTCCCTTGATATAATTCGCTTTGTATAGGCTTATGTTGATTTTGTTTACCAATATAATTATTCTAGTTTCTTATTAAAATAAAAGACAAAAATTTAAAAAAAAAAAATGAAAAGTCCGTGGTATGGTTGTGTGACAATTGGGAACTCACTCTCATCTTCAGATATAGAACTTTATGTTCAATTCTTTATTCTGAAATTTGATTGGTTCACTGGATAATAATGAGTTTTATTGATCATTATACTCAGCAACATGATGATGTTCAAATTTTAGATCAGCCCATGGACTTGATATTCCTATTTAACTCAAAAATCTATGTAGGATTTTCTGTTATCCTTGAAAATAGCATATGCATATCAGGGGAAGGTAGTGTTTGTTCTGACTACAACATAAGTTCTGGATTAAAGATTTAATGTCGCTCTGAATGCTGGCTGTTATATATGTGGAAAATTTTCTACATGTATATTGTATAGCTTTGGCCTTAGCCTTTGGCTGAAACAGCAGTGGACAGTTGGCATTGGTTTTGTTTAGTTCCAAGTTTTCCCAATCAATAAATAAAGAAATCAAATTTCATAATTATCAAACTGCTGATATATCTTGGAAAGTTTCTTATCTTTGTTATCTTGGTTGCAGGAAGAATGTGAAGATTTGCGTCAAAGAGTAAAAGATGGTTTGGTCAAGAGGCCAACGGTTGTAAGTTTTGTCAATTCTTATTATGGGTGATCATGTAAAACTTTCTTTTTGTAACAAATTTTTATTTGCTTGCTTGTATTCATTACCAGATTATGTACATCATCTTTCAAAAGTATTTTGCTATGGAAAAAACCAATAGGGAAATATTTTGATGTAAATGATGTTTGAGTTTTTCTACTTTCCCCATTATTGATAACTCTTTTGTTTTAAATAAACGATAATTAGTTATCTGTAATAAGTTGTCCTTTATTTATGTGCTTTTTATTTTTGCCAGGTGGAGCTTGAAGAGAAGGCTTTAATATTGCATCAGGACATAACAAAGCATGTATGTACTTTGGTTAGACAGAGAAAAAAAATAATGAATAAAAGAAATTAAAATTTAAAAAAACTATTATTAACGAGTGATGAATTGAAAGCACATCTGCAGATTATTCATTATCCTTATCTATATCCATGTGAACTGTAAATTTCTTGACCAAAATTAATATATTGGTTACAGTCTTTCCCTTTGTGTAATTGAGAGTTGATTTCAACTTCCTGTGGCTCTTTCTGTTCTGCGTTGTGGATTGGTTGCAGTGGCTCGTGGGAGAACTCGCTTTGCTGCAAAAACTCATTGATCGAGCCAATGAGAAGGGATGGCGCAGAGAATATCCTTTTTTGATGTCAACAAAATTATGTACACTGGCTGGGATTATTTATGTAGGTTGTCTGTTATAATAACCTTTTTCATAAAGACACATTATCTGTATGATCTAATAAATATAAAATTACTAACAAAGAAAATCTGGTTAAATAACTTGTTCAAAGATAGGACGCTGGCCAAACTTAATCAACTGACATACCTGAAAAGATGCAACCTAGTAACATAATAAGTGCTAATCTCTTTCATATAATTTGACAGAGAACTACTGAAGTAATTTTCACTGTGGAAACTTGTGCAGTGTAGTGGATTCTTTCTGTGAGAAGTAAAGATGCACCGTGATTGATGGTGGCAGAAAGATTCTTGATGCTATTCTTTGAGAGCTAGGCTTGATGGCACAGTCTATAGGATCACTGCCGTAAGCAGTTCTGATTAAGGATGTTAGTCACAGGAGGAAAGATTGATTTTGTAAGATTTTTTTGAGATTTATCTGGACACTGATCTCCGTTTGGCTGTCAAGAAGTTCTAAGGAAATAGTTTTGTTGAGTTCTGACTAGGCATCTCTAACCTCTAGTGTTCCAGCTTCAAGGATTACTCTTTTTTTCCTCTGTAATGTGGGAGGCATAGTGGAAAACTTACTGGGAAACTTTTCCCCATCTTCTCTCTGAAAGGTTTGTGCTTCTTTAAATCAAGTGAAGTATTGTGTGGGGCAGTATAGAGAAGGCACTTAAAATTTTAGGCAATCTGTTTTACTTTCATGATAACATGCTATTTGTTTGTTTTTCCCTACCTAATGATATAGATATATGCCAGTTTTATTACAAAAAATATTGGTTGCTTGAAACTGAACCGATCAATTGTCGGTAACTGAATCCTTAACTCATTTGATTCTTACACTATTTGAGTACCTGGAAAGAAGACAGCTGCTTCAGACTGCTGCTGAGCAGTCACGGCTTTTGCTTGAAGTTCCAAAAGTTATTGCTGATGAAGTTGATCATGCAGTTACACCAGAGGACAATTCAGATTGTATGAAACAAGTAAATGATGGTTCTCCAGTATCGATCCTCAGGGCAGGTTCAGAGGTTCCTACTTGTCATTTGGCAGAAATTGGTACTTTTGTCATCTTTGGAATCTCAGTACAAAGTCTGCAGATGTGTCTTTAAGATTATTTCTTTTCTTTCCATGGTTGCCTCCAGAATTGAGGTTTCTTGATCTGTCTGTGTATTTGCACACATGCTTGCTCATGTATACATGCACAAGCACATGCAACATTTGTTTTTAGATATATTTACGGTTGTGTATGTGTCTAGGTGTGTTTGTTTTTGAATTTTGTGTTTTTATTTTCAAAATTTCGTAAAAAGATATGGTTGGTTTTAAATTTTGAAAATGATATGGGTATGTATTGTTAATCTGTTTTAGTCCTGACCTATTTGGTAGGAAAGATGACTATAATAAATAGAACTAAGAGATACAAATATAAAGAAAAATAGAACTAAGAGATACAAATATAAAGGAAAAATGGTGACTGATGACATCTATGGATTGATGAGGTGAATGTGGCCTGCTTATTGTAGCAATAGTTATTATGAATATTTTTTAGGTGTTAGTGGCATCACATAAAATATGCTATGTTATGATTAGATTTAGATACAAAGGACTACATCTAAGCAGGAAGAGGCAGTGCAATGCATAATCTTCATAGTATCTTATATTGTGAATACCATTTCACGACATTGGACCGCTTACCACGACCAAAAGTTAAGTCAGAAAGAAATGAACAAGACTGGTGGTTGACATATAACCCCCGAGTAATTCCTTGGATGTATTTGATTTATTGACTTTGACATTCATTTGTTGATGTAGTCAATTTCATATGCTTCTGTATTACTAATTCCATTTAGTGCAGTGGAAGAAGATCTTAGTCTTCTTCTTCTTGTTTTTTTTTTTTTTCTAAGATATAATTTTGCTCGTGGTTGACATTATAGTAATTTATTTTACAGGAATCCAAGCTACCTTGCTGAAGTCAAGAGAGCATACTGAAATGGGTAAGTAGTTGTTATGTTCAGAATATAAGGTTCATTTCACCTGAGCAAAAAGTAAAAAGAAAGAGGAAATCATCAAATTGCTAATATTTGTTGCATTTCTTATAAAACCTGTTGATAGTTTCTTTCTTTTGTTTTTCTTGATCTAAGTGAGTGGTTCCCAATCCTTGCTGTCTAGGTTATACTTTGCATCATTTACTTGTCCTCTCTGGCATGTTCTAATATGTATATAAGGAGAATTTATTCTGTAGTAAGTATTATTTACTGGCATCTTGAGTTTGTTGCAGAGAGTCAGTTTGATTTTACTGTTCAAAAACAGCAAAAGCTACCAATAGAGTTGAGATGTGAGTGCAATGCTGTAATGAACCTCGGAAGAAAGGAGGAAAGTAAGATTTCTCCCGGGATGATGGAAGGGCAGGTGATTGATTTGAGTGATGATGAGGAGACGGAAGATCCAAACAGAGGAAATCAGATGTTTGACAGTGGGCTGGGAAGATTGGAATGGCATTATTCTGATCCCCAAGGAGATATACAGGGCCCCTTTTCAATTACATCACTAAAACGTTGGAGGGATGCGGATTATTTTCCTCCAGATTTCAAGGTCTGGAAAGCTGGTCAGGACGAAAACAATGCTGTATTATTGCATGACATTCTACAGTGGGTGTTTCCTACAAATTCCAGAAGATAACCTTGAGTTGCTAATTCGTCTGTAGTGAAATCCGGTAATAAATTCAAGAAATGAAAATCCAAACATCATCATGAGTAAAAAAAAAAACGCACAAATCGACAGAGTGCAGATTTTACTTTTACTGGTGTTCTGTTTTTTTTTTTTTTTTTTTAATTTCAGTTTTTGTTCCATTTCTCCTTGCTAATTCGAATTTGTTTTCACTTCTGTTACAAAATTAATGCCCTTTTGCCTTTTCGAAGCTTCAAAAAATAAGCAATAAAAAACCTAACATATTTTAGCTCCAAAGTAGAGTTTTTTTCTAACATGTTATGCTCATGCCAATCTATCTATGCAGAATTTCTAAAATTTCCACGTAACAAAATGAATGCAGCGTAAATTCTAACATGCATATGCATTATTAAACAAGGAGTAAAAAATTTTATATATATATATATATATATATATATATATATATATATATATATATAGACATAATCTAAAAGATAAAATGATGAATATAATAAATTTTATGTTTTTATTTTTAAAATGATTTAAAAATATTTGATTGATTTTAAATTATGTTAAATTTTAAAGAAAATATATTGATATTAATTTTGAGATGTAGATATGTAGCTCAAAAAACAAAATTTTGAGTCCATTATGAAGAACGCTCGAAGTTGAAGTTTTTGTTCATATTCTTTGTACCTCGCCCATTCGACTACGTCCAGTAGGGGTGTGCATTAAAATCTGATCCTATTGGGGTAATTATATTATAAAACCCGAAATCGGATTGATCTAATCAGGTTTTATCGGTTTGGATTTTAATGGGTATTAACCCGACTCGAAAATGTATTTAAAAAAAAAAAACACATGCATTCAGTTACTAGATAATATTCCCTATTTATCCTACATTTGACCACACTTAACCCCATGATTAAAACAATTTTTTCTCTCCTAATCGTTGAACCCTAGATCCTTAACATTAAGGGCGCGTGTGGGAAGAGGGACAAATGCAGGATTAGACTATATTTTGGAATTAATTATTGTTGATGCACGATTTTCAGACGGCCGAGAAGCGAGTCGGAGCTCGAATTGTACGTCGGATCCAATCCTGTGAGCAAAGAAAAATAATCAGGGGTGCCGGCGGTGGTGCTGGCGAAAACCCTCCGACGTTTAAGTCAATTTTCGGCATACCGGAATTTTCTGGAAGAATTTTCTAGAGAGAGAAGCTCTCAAAAGCAAAGGAAATTTAGAGAGAGAATGAGTTCAGAAAAGTATGCATACCTTGAGTAATAATTCTGGAGGGTTTATATAGGCATTAGGAGGAGTCATCATGGGACCCAGATAATATGCCTAAATAACGGGCTTCAGTAATGGGCTTACTGTATTAGATTTAATTGAGGCCCAATTTTGTTATGGCCATAACAGTAGTCCCCCCAAGCCCAAGTCGAATAACGGGTCGACGTAGGGCGAAAATTATTCAGGGACATAATTTAAGTGTATCAGCGAGCAAGCCCAAAGATGTAAATTTATTATGTATAAGGGTTCTATGTGGCTTAAACCTTAGGTAGGCGCCACATATGATAACGAGATAGTGAGCTTGCTATGAAGAAGAATTTTAGATAATATGTGATAATTGTATTTCAACTTGGTTAGCTAAAAAGTTGCAAAAGGGTAGAATTGTGATTGAGTGGAGATGTGGGGTGTAAAGTTAGGCAGAATGTGTATAAGGGCTTGATGATGAAATGACCATATGTGAGTGGAGAAATAAAATTAAAATGTAGTAGCGGAGTGCATGTGCATGGCATGATGAAAATATGCCAATGTAATGGATGATTTGTAACAAGCGTAAGCATAAGCATATAGGAAATAGTTTAAAACTCATTCAAACAAGTTGAACTATACATTAAAATATTAAGAATGGGGAGCACATTAACCATGGCTCAATAGCCACTTTATATGCATAATCACATGTAGCTAGGAAGGCATGATATTTAATATTGCAAACTTTAACATAATGGAAATACATTAATCGTGCAAGCATGCGGCATGACATCTACTATTGCATGGAGTATTCATTTATATAATAACTTTAATCATGCTTACGACTTTAATCATGCAAGCATGTTAATATTGCATGAAGCATATCTATTATAATATAGGAAGACAAACCTTTGCGTCATGATACCAACTGCAGTAACCATGTTCCATTAAACAAATATATATGCATGCTAGACTTTGTGCTGGGTTACGTAGTGAGCTAGTTATTCCTTAAAAAAAATTTGTCCATATAGAACATGTGAGAGATATAAACGGTGGCATGCAGTGTATTATATGTGAAATAGGAAGCCCATGGGAAGCCTCTAAAACCATTCCAAAGTCGATTAAAACACATCGAATTAGGCGAGGAATGGTAGTGTATGGAGTTGTCCATGGTTGTGAACAAATCAAGTTAGAGTGACGTTAGGTGTGAAAGAACATAAGAGAGACTACCAGAATGTGTTTCTTTCGCTAGCTGAGTATGACAGCGTGTGAGGGAGAGGAGTGAGCTCCTAAGAGGGAGCAACAAGCATGCGGGAATGAAGGCAAGCATGCAGGGAAGTGAAAGGGGAGCTCGTACGTGATGGGCAAGAGGTGAGCTTCCAAGGGCGAGGGGAGAGTCAAGCTCGCAGGGCGAGCTACATGCTCACGAGAGCTGGGTGCACATGGGCGAGTTCGCGAGGGCTGGGTGCGCATGGGCGAGCTCGCGAGGGCTGGGTGCACAGGGGCGATCATGCGAGGCGAGCTGCTGGGCGCGCAAGGGAGAGGCATGCGAGGCGAGCTGCTAGGCGTGCAAGGGAGAAGCATGCAAGGCGCTGGGCGCGCAGGGAGAGGTATGCAAGGCGCTGGGCGCGCAGGGGGTGAACCCGCGAGGGCGCTAGGCGCGCAGGGGCGAGCATGCGAGACGACGCGCATAGGGGTGGCAATTTGCCCCGCCGAGTCCGGGGCCCCGGTTTGCCCCGGACAAATGGGGCGGGGCAAGACCCGCCCCAATACTGTTTTGGGGCGGGTCTGGGGCAAGGTAAATCTGTCCCGGTCGGGGCGGGTCAGGGTCCGGGTCTAACACTTAGCCCCGTTCGACCCGCCCCGCCCCGCACAGTATAAGGGTATATATGATAAAAAATAAATTATTAGGACTTAAAATATATTATTAGGGGTGATTGTGTGACATATGGATATATTAGGATATCCTGAGTATTTAGCTAACCTATAAGGAAAAAAAATTTTTTCCTAACCCTAATTCCCCAAACCCCTCGGCGTCTACTCTCCTCTATCCTCTCTGTCTCTCTCTCTCTCGTTGGCGGTCTCGGCCGATCGGCCCTCCTCCGCAGCAGCTTTGCTCTGGCACAACAAGATCGATTCCATTCGCGTTCTCAGCCCTTCTCCGCAGATCCGCTCTCGCACAGCCACTCCGCCGCAGCTCCGCTCTCGCACAGCCACTCCGCCGCAGCTTCACTCTCGCACAGCCACTCTGTCGCAGCTTCGCTCTCACCCACCCAGATCGACCCGTCCACAGCTCCGCTCTCGCATCACCACTCCACCATCGCACAGCCACTTCACTGCACAACCAAATAGTCTCCGCTCCGCCGCGGCTCCACCAGTCCCAGCCTCCTCTCTTTCGGCCAGCTCCTCTCCACGGCTCCAGCAGTTCCAGCCTCGGTAATACAAATTTATTATTTACAATCACCAAATTTAGAAATTAATTTTATATAAATTAAGAAGATGAGAAGATGAATAAGGACAATAAAATGATTTGTTGGTTCGTTGGATTAGATTTTGGCAAAAGTGCATACTTTAAAGGAGGCAGGTGCAAGCTTTAGATCTATGTATTTATTTCCACAGAAAAATTTCTCTGGAAATGTCCCATATGCAAGGTGGGATGAAGTAGAATGTTATGATATCTCGAAGAAAAAGTTTATCTTCAATTTCATTGTATGGATTCTTAACGAGAGGCTTAATGCCAAACTGATCATGGTATTTAATATTTTATTTCTTCTCTGTTAAACTAGTTCTTTACATTCAAGTTACTGGCCTTTTTCTGTTGTAATATGAAAAATTATTTAGATTGATTGTAGTTTCTAAACTTTTCGTCCGATTTAATTTTTCAAAACTCAAAAGCGGTAAGTAAGATTATAGTTTATGATTTTATTTAAAAATGTGTTAGAATTCAGATGATATTAGTATTAGGAAGTTTTGTTTGATTGATTGATTCGAATGAGGAGATTTAGTGTTTGTCTAAGAGTTTTTTTTTTAATCTTAAATTATTTACTGTCTATTAATGATTGCCATTAGAATTGGTGTTGGGATAGAATGGTATTAGAATTATCTTCTTGATTTTAATCTATAATTTTTTTTTTATATTTACAATATCATTAGATTAATTTTAATTAATATATAAGTGTAAATTGATATAAAACCAATGGCAGTAAATTCTAACGTTATTATTTTATTTGTAGGATGTTAATTCTCAACCAAATCTTTTGGGGCTTAAGAAATATCCCATTCTTTATATAAAAATAATAATAAAAAATACAAAAATACACGTGCTTGAATGATACAATTCGGTTTTGGCTAGCCTTTCCCTACCTTCACTATCAAACAAATATTAGGTTGTGTTATTCGAAATTAAATTTAAAAGTTTGAGTTGGTAGCTTATAATTATTTTGTTTGTTGAATTGTTGTTGACTTGATAATGTTGGACTTGTAATGGAGACTTGTAATGGAATGATGTTTTTTAGTTGTTAATTTTGTTGTTGTGTATATCATGTTTGATTTTAGTTTAAAAATATATTGTTTTTATGATTATTAAAAAATGATCATAGTTGTAAATAATATGATAAAAATTTGAGGTTGTAAATGTTGCAGGGGGTAAATTGTTAAAATGTAAATATTATGAGGGGTTAATATAAAAATATAAATGTTTAGGGGCGGGGCGGGGCGGGTCTCGCCCCGTTCAAATTTTTTTTGCCCCGCCCCGCCCCGCCCTGCCCCGCAACGGGGCAATGGGGCGGGGCGGGGCAAAAAAAATTTAAACGGGGCGGGGCTAGGTACTTGCCGCCCCGGACCCGCCCCGCCCCATTGCCATCCCTAGCTGCGCGCGAGGCGAGCTGCTGGGCGCGCAAGGGAGAGCCCGCGAGGCGAGCTGCGCGCGGGGCGAGCTGCTGGGCGCGCGGGGAAGAGCATGCGAGGTGCTGGGTGCGCAAGGGCGAGACCTCGAGGCGCTGAGCTCGCAGGGGCAAGCTCGCGAGGCGCGAGGGCGTTGGGCGCGCAGGGGCGAGCTCGCGGGGCGCTAGGCGAGCAGGGGCGAGCTCGCGGGACGCTGGGCGCGCGGGGGCGAGCCCGCGAGGTGCTGGGCGCGCTGCATGCGGCATGCGGAGGTTACGTAACTTGCAGGGACTTCTTCGAAGAAATTTAAATAATTACGGGGGTGTTTCCTTAATTTTTTTGAAACTTTGTTTTTTAGTGATGGAGGTGTCTCCGCAAATTTTGAAAACTTCGTTTTTTAGTCGCGGGAGTGTTCCTGCAACTTTTGGAAATTTCAACTGTAGGGGTCTTTCTGTCACTTTAGAAAACTTATGAAGAGGGGTTATTTTGCCACTTTAGAAAACTTATGAATAAGGGGCATTCTGCAAGTTTAGAAAGCTATGCACAGGGGGCATTTTGCAAAATCTTAAAACTTAAAATTTTTTTCTTTTTTTTAAGGGAAAACCAACTATATACTTTTGGTCAATGACTAACGTGATATTTTTCTTTTCAAGAGCAAAAAGTATTTTCCAATGGCTATTTTGGAAAGCTTTCAATATAGTCCCTTAGCATTTCTTTTTTTTCATCTCTTCCTTTCCTTAGTAGACTTGCTTTGATGACTAACGACTCCTCTTTAACTGTGCAGATGGCTAGAATTAAAACTACTGTGACAGTGCTATAGGGGGAACCAAGTCATCAAATCCAGTCTACAAGGAATAAGGATCGTGCGACTAACCGTAAAGCGGTTAATTAGTTTTATCAGAATTTTTTCAATCAGGATCGTGAGCTAGGGCATAATCTTGTTAATCACAAGGTGGTAGATGCTGAGGGGGAGAGTGACTGGTCGTCCTCTGCTACCTCAGATAGTGATCCTGAGGCTGAATATTGATGGGAAGCCATCACAAGGTGGTAGATGCTGAGGGGGAGAGCGACTGGTCGTCCTCTGCTACCTCAGATAGTGATCCTTAGGTTGAATATTGATGGGAAGCCAAGCAAGGAGACTCTAACTCATCATCTTCGTATATAGGCCTAAGTGAGCTTCTTGTAACTTGATCATAAATGAGTCTTTAAAGATGAACGAATGGTAATGGGGTAAATTGAATACTTTATTGATAATCTCTTTATAGGTCTCCCTGTGGGAGTTATTATATATGTATAAGTCCATACAAGGAGTTATTACATATATAAAGAGATCATGGATAATACTTTTTTAAGTACTCAATATTTCATGGATGACGAAGCAACCTCCCATCCATGATAACCAGTCTGTAGGTGTCTGGTCGGATGACTGCTTTGACTCTAAAAAGACCCTCCCAGTTAGGCCCCAATGCTTCTCGAGTACTTTGTAGTACTTGCCCATTTAGCTTATGCCCACGGAAGGTTCTCCTCGAATCATCAATAGTTTATGTGCCTTCTCTTTAAAAGCCATGTTGTAGCATTCTCGAGAGGCTCACTGTTCACCTCTAACTTCTCCTATCCCCGAAGGTGTTGGAAACTTCAAGATATGATGATAGACACCCATTACTGCTTTGAAGTCATAAAGTGATGGTCGTCCAAGAATGGCGTTATAAACACCCGGATGATCTACCACGAGAAAATTCACCATCTTGGTTGTCTGTAGAGAGCCTCCTCCCAAAGTGACAGGTAACGAAGTTACTCCTTCGGGAATAACCTTTCCTCCAGCGAATCCCATCAGAGAAGTTTGGATGCCTCTCATATCTCTACGATTAAGACCCAATCGATCAAATGCATCCAATGACATTATGTCAGCTGAGCTCCCGTTGTCAATCAATATTCTTTTTAACCTTTTATTGGCCACAATTACGGTGAGGACCAAGGCATCACAATGAGGATGATGGATACCATGAGCATCTTGAGATGAGAAAGAGATAACGCTATGATCCCTAGCATTGGTAGAAGAAGCCGTCAAGTTGACTTCATAACGAGAGAGGTCATATCTTGCTTGCCTAGCTAGGTGCCTTCGGGTTTGGGCACTTGGACCAGCCTTTACTCCCCCAAAAATCGTGGCTACTTCTTCTAATGGTTCTTTCCCTCTGTCATCCTTACTAGATGGTTCCGGGGGGCGATAAATGTATTCTTGTAGCTGGCCATCCTTGATAAGACCCTCAATTTGTTTCCTCAATTCAAAGCAATCTGCAATGTTATGACCATGAGCCCAATGGAAATGACAAAACTTTCTCTTATCTCTTGCTCTCGGATCCGACCGTAAAGGGGCAGGTTCTTTCAGTAGTCCCTTATCTTGGATTTCTTTCAAGATATCATGCTGTGACATGTTAAGTAATGTGAAAGTACGGTGCTCCTCTTGGGGTCGATCATTATGCTCTTGGCGGGGTTGGGTGGATGACCCTTGCAACAAGAGACGATCATTTCTAAATGTATCTCACATGGAGCGTCAGTCCGAGGTTGATCTTTGATTTTTATCATGATGCTCTCTCCTGTGATTGCCATACGACCGTCCATCTGTACGTGAGGAATTAGGCATCACCGGAGTCTGCCCAGGATAATTTGCTTGATAAATTTCCTCTGCATCGACATGGCTAGAGATCCTTGTCAATGCTTCTTGGTACGTGCGTGGGAGTTTAACAGAAAATTCCCATGCTAGAGGGAGCTCCCCTTTGATTCCTTGAACCAAACCTTGTATAGCGTAACCATCATTAAATAGATCCACTCGGGCAACCTCCCACTGGAATCTATCCACAAATGCACGGAGAGATTCATTACGACCCTGCTTAATTGAAAGAAGGCTCTATGCTGGTCGACTTCTTGTCTTCATATTGCTAAAGTGCGTGAGGAAACTACGAGCAAGCTCATCAAAGCTGGAGATGGATGCAGCTGGTAACCTCCTATACCACTGCTTAGCTGAACCTC
The DNA here is from genome assembly GCA_013180625.2 of Boswellia sacra. NCBI lineage: Eukaryota > Viridiplantae > Streptophyta > Magnoliopsida > Sapindales > Burseraceae > Boswellia > Boswellia sacra. Next base: position 14,795 of record SNVD02000567.1, on the reverse strand, counting down.
CAAGGGTAAGAGAAAAAGTTCTACACATTATTCCCCCTGAGACCCCTTGTATCTCCATATGAGAAATAAAATAGTCTTAAATACTCTCGGGGGTCCATCGTCCCTTGGTAAAGCTCAAGTTGCGACATCCGAAATCCATACGGGTACCTTTTCCTAAGGATATCTTCAGCAAAGGGTGACTCCCATTGTGGACGACCATCCTCTTCTTCTCCTGAACGCTTAATCAACTTCTCCAGTTTATGAATTTTTTCATCCATTTCTCGCTTGAACTCCACATAATGATTATCTAATGTTTCCTCCTCTGGGACATCCATTGGAACAACATCTGGGCGATGATTCTTAACTCTAGGTGGTGAGCTGGGGCGATTTCTTTTTTGACTGATAGTTACCCCCTGGAGCGTAAGGACCATGATAAGAATAGGCTGGCTGATCAGCATTACTTCCCCTTGGTCCTTGCTCAACGCTCGTATGGCGCTTTTTGTTTAGAGAGTGTTGAAGGTCTACTGCTGCTAATTGTTGTTCAGATATGATGAGTGGAGGAGGAGGGATCTTTGGGCGACCATCTCCTCCCTGAACAATAGGATGGGAAAATTTTGGCTGAATGACCTGCTGGAAAGGTAATCCAGTGGTCTGGGCGACCAGGTCATTATGTCTACCGACATCAGTTGGGACATTAGCTACCATCATAGCATTCCTTGGGGTGTTTCCAGCAGCATTTCCAGCCTGTTGAGTACTCTGTCCAAAAGCTTGATTGAACATGGTCACCATGCGGTTCATTTGCTCACCAAAATTCCGCATGGTATGCTTTATGGTAGTCAATTGACTCGTCTTGCCTTTCTCTGGTCTCCTAGGTGGAAGTCGGGGCTGCTTGGGATTAAGGGCCATCCCAGAGGATATTACTAAAGCTCTCCCTGTATCAACTATCCTTCGACGTCGGGGAGGTGCTTCTACCTCGATCTCTTCATCAACCTCTAGGGAGGTTGAGTGTTGGGATGCGTGACTCATGATGTGCTTGATTACGTTTGGATGAGAGCAACAACTAAAGAGGCTTAAATTGTCGTTCCCACAGACGACGCCAACTGTTAATGCACGATTTCCAGACGGTCGGGAAGTGGGTCGGAGCTCAAATTGTACGTCGGGTCCAATCCTGTGAGCAAAGAAAAATAGTCAGGGGTGCCGGCGGTGGTGCCGGCGAAAACCCTCCGACGCTCAAGTCAGTTTCTGGCATACCAAAATTTTCTGGGAGAATTTTCTAGAGAGAGAAGCTCTCAAAAGCAAAGGAAATTTAGAGAGAGAATGAGTTCAGAAAAGTGTGCATACCTTGAGTAATAATTCTGGAGGGTTTATATAGGCATTAGGAGGAGTCATCGTATGACCCAGATAATATGCCTAAATAACGGGCTTCAGTAATGGGCTTACTGTATTAGATTTAATTGAGGCCCAATTTTGTTATGGCCATAACAATTATCCAATCTCTTGTTTGGTATTTTAAGAAGAGATTGGGATTAGACTATTGTTAGTTCCAATAGGGTCAATATTATGAGATAAGTCGTCCCACGTGGAACCATGGGACTCAATAGTCCCAAGCTTTTACAAAAATTTTTTATTTTTATTATAATTTATAATATTACAATTATAATATAATATAATAATAAATAAAAACAAATATTATTAAACTTATATTAAATAATATTAAAAATTCTTAATTCTAATAAAAGAGTAATATTTAACAACTTTTCAATAAATATAATTTTTAGCTATATTTAATTGTGATGTAATAAATAAAATTTTTATTATAAATATTTCATTTTCCATAATATTACAAATTTTTATTATAATTGACAATATTATAATAAAAATATAATATAATAATAAATAAAATAAAATATTATTAAATTCATATTAAATAATATTTAAAATACTTACTTTTTCATAAAATAGTAATATTTAATAATTTTTTAAATAAATATAATTTGTATCTATATTTAAATATTTAATAATGATGTAATAAAACATTTTTATTATAAAATTTTATTTTCCATTATAATACAATTTTTATTTTTATAAAAATTCATAAAATTATATTCAAAATGTAATATAATTTTATTTTTATTATAATTGACAATATTATAGTTTAAATATAATAAATAATAAACAAAAATATAATATTATTAAAGTCATATTAAATACTATTAAAAATCTTATTTTTCCATAAAATAGTGACATTTAATAATTTTTAAATAAAAATAATTGTGAAATATATTTAAATATTTAATTAACTATAAATATTATGTAATAATAAATTAAACTTGAATAAAATTAAATTCGTTTATATTTAAAAATAAATATTTTAAAAGTTTATAATATACTAATATAGTCCAGTCTCATAATACACCAAACACGAAATAACACTATATATAATCCAGTCTAATATAATTTAATCCTAATTCCAATCCCAATCCTAATCTCAGTCCAGTCTAATCCAATCTGGAATCCCAAACGCGCCCTAAAAGACACTTCTGACACCGCCTCCTCTCCACGCTCTTCCCGTGTTGTCTCCTCTCCAAGCTCCAGCCCTTACTTTGCCACCTCTTTTCCAGCCTCTTCTCGCGTCACCTTCTTTCCAGCATGTTCCTGCATCGCCTCTTCTCCACCCCCTTCTCGCTCAGCCTCCTCTCCAACCCCTTCTAGCTCCGCCTCCTCTTGTCGTCCAACTCCAGCAATCCGTCGTCCACACTCTTCTTGATCGTCGTCCCTCCTCGCAAGGCTCTCGACAACGATCATCTCACGTCGCCAAGCCCTCCACCTCCACGACCATCTAACCTCGTCAGGTCGACAGACCACGCTTCAACCCTCCACAGTCGATGCGCCTCGTCAAGCCGTCTAACTGCTATGGCCAACATGCCTCGCATAGGCAAATCTGTAATGTAATTTCTGTTTTAATTTTTATGTATTAATTTTTGAAATTATATAATTATTAATTTTTGTTTTGTTAATTTTTATTCATATTTTATTATTATTTATATATATTTCTTGATCAATAATACTTGGTAGGTTGTTGAAAATTAATATCTTGCGGCAGCGTGTTTATTTAATCTGTCATGACTATAATAAAATTTATTAATCTTCAAAGCATTATAATAAAACAAAAATTATAATCAAACAATTTTTCACTACAATTGAAAAATAGCCGTAAACTACATATAAACTATGGATGTGGGCATTAGATTTAAAAAAAAAAAAAAAAAAAACCCGACAATCCTATGAATCCGACTCGACCCAAAGTAATCGGGTTAATATAGGGTCAACACTTGTAAAAGCTCGACGACGGATCAATTTTTCAAATCCGATATATCATTGGGTTGAGTCGATTTGATAAAAGCCGACCCGATGCGGCCCTTACCCCTTACCCCTAAATTGTCTAGGTCTTTCCGTCCTAGTTATGCTTCTAGCCACCATGTTTTCCGAATTAACAATTAACCCCCGACTTTCGGTGAATAAATTAGATGACTGACATATCAGAAGTGCACGATTAAGCATTGACAAATTTATCTTGCAGCAACAAATAAATTAGAGGGTAAGTTTTAACAAACCCATCACTTAGCCCCTTAGCTACTAAATTCGGTAGAATTGACTGACAATGAAAGGGTAAATGTGTCTTTTAACTTATTCTTAATTTTATGAATATAATAAAAAAGAATTAAGATTTAATAAAAGAATAATATTAAAAAAGATAATATTTTACACTACCTGAGATTTGATATAACATTATTTAAAAACTTAATTTTATATTTATATTATTTCAACCCTTAAAATTTACGTATGTGTATTATATAAATTTAATCGATTAATTTCGTATATTTTTTAACAAATGAATAACGATATTTTTTTCAATTATACCTAAATATTCAATAAGTATGGACAAAGTTGATTTCATTTTTTATAAATAATTATTTAATTATAATTTAATTTATAAAATAATAAAAAAATTAGTCAATCAAATCTAGATTATACAAATACATAAATTTAAAGACAGAAATAATATAAATACAAAACTATTATTCTAAATAATATCATACCAAATCTTATGATTGTTATATGATATTAGCCCAATATTAAAAATACTTGCAAACAAAAAAATAAAAATTTTAATCAGATTATTTAGACAATCATTCTTAAAATTCAACGTTGACTCAAAATCATATAACCAGATAATTCTATCACAACTCAAAATCTATTTTCTAAACCCAATTCAAAAGTTGGCAATTCCTTTCTATTGTATTTGATACCACATCTGGAACCAAACCATTCTTCCAAGAGGGCTAGCTAAACTGTTATTTCTTCAATCCCCTTCAATACCACCTCTATAACAACCAAAGAAACCCCATTAACCTCATCAGAAAATTGCTTCCTCAATCATCTTGGAGACTCGTTTATTTCATTAGCAGAAATTCCATTGCTCTATTCCAAAGACTTTGAAACTTTGACTTCAATTTCCTGATTCAGCAACATAAATACGAGCTAATGATGTCGACTGCCACTTCATTATCTTCACTCAACTCTTCAAATAGGGGAACCCGAACCTAAAGTTTTCTAGAAACTTGAAACTAAAGACTTCTCATTATATTGAATTTGGATTTTGAACCATCAAACTCGGTAAGCGAACAAAAAAAAAAAACAGCCATATAACCATTGAACTCATCCATCGCAAAGCTCGAAGGCTTCAAACAATACAACACTATCGCACTGCGGTTCCATCGCCGTTGATCTATGGCAAGTTGGCCAACACTGCCCATTACACTCGCGTGTCCATCAAATTCATCAACATCTGCCGATCTTGGCTGGGAAAGAGAAAATCGAATGGATAAAAAATGAAGATGATGACATGCGATCAGAATGGCGGAAAGAGTTAGAGATGAACGGCAGTTTGAAGTGTCAGTGCGTGTGGATTGTGGAGGCAACGACAGCTTTGAGGCAACTGAGAAGTGGTTAGAGAGAGGGGAAGATTAATTTAAGTTAAATTTTTTATTTTTTTTATTATGGGTAAATTAGTAAATTTGCTATCATAGTTAAGTTAAAATACTTTTGACTGACAGAAATTGTTGGCGAGATAACTGACAAAAATTAGGGGCAGTCACTCATGAGATTTTAAAAAGTTACGTTTAAATGATATTTTATGAAATCCTAGGGGTGGGAAGTGATATTAACTCAAAAAAAATTATTTAAATTAATTAATTATTTTATCAAATAAATGAATAAATTTTCTTGTCCTCTTGTACAAACGAGAATTATCAAAATGAACCCAAATTAGAGGGTCTAATTGACAAATGGATATGTCTCTAAATTTTAGTGCCATGACCTTTTTGTTTGAGAAATTATCCTAACTTTTGAGTTTGTAATTTTTTTAATGTTAAAAGTGTGTGTAGTATGCAAAATTACTTGAAAAATGAGTGAAAATATTTGAAAAATGACTAGTTTTTATTAAGAATGAGAAATGTTGAAGTCGAAGCTCATCATACTTGATCTTGTTGAGTGTCAAAAATTTATTGTCAAATACAGAGGTCTATTATGGTGTGTCAAATATCTGTTGTCCGATATTGGATATCTGTTGTCAAGTGTTAAATGCTTATTGTCAGATATCAAATGCTATTGTTGAGTGCCTATGTTTATTATCTAGTGTCAATTTCCCTATATGTTGTCTGATACTGCATTTAAAAAATCGACAAATTTTAACTTGCCCTTTTAAATGGGGTTATTTTTAATTTTTCCAAAATTAACTATAACTAGTGGTTGAATTGCAATTAGACTCGTACTGATCATTGTTTGGATTATGCAATCTTCGGGTAAGCAAATCTTGTTTTTTTATGTTACATATTTTCTAATATATTTTATATTTAATATCAACTACATTAGGACTATCAGCCCTACCTTGTAGCATGGGACTTATAATCCCAAGCTAAGACAACAATTTTTTATTTTTAATTAAAATTAAAATTAAATTAAATGATAAATATAATATAATGTAATAATTTTTAATTATATTTAAATATTTAATAAAATTAGCTTGATTGTTTACTTATAAAAATGATGGAATATTAATAATATGAATATAAAAATAAATATTAAATTAATAATATAAAATAGATATAATCTAATAATACTTAAATACCAATTGTTAATAAATTATAATATTTAATTATATTTAAATTTATATAATAATTAATTTTAATATAAAATATAATTTATATTATTATTTATATAGAAATATCAACAAAATTAATTTTTATTAAATAAAAATTAAATTAGTTTATTTTTAAAAATCTATCATCTATGTTAAATATCCAATCTCATATTGTACTAAATATTAGACAATATTATATAATCCAATCCCATATTATCCTAAATATAAGACAATATTATATTATCTAATCTAGTCTAATTGAGTCTCAACCTCAATTCCAATCTCAATTCAATCTGGTCCAAACCAGTAAACGCACTCTCTAAGTTTTATTTGGGATTTAAGAATTTTGACGCAATTATCTGTAAAATAAATATATAATGACTTTTATGCCCTCTTGCTGTTAAGTTTCAATTCTAATTTCAGGCGTTGGAATTAGGTGGTTCAGTGTTATTTCTCAAACCTTGGGGGTCAGCGTTGCCCTCTTTGAACTTTCTTTTTTAATTAAAATAAAAGGATCGAAACATTTCGGTCGGGTGTACGTAAGAAAGTATAAAACTGTTTCCACGGTTTTCCAGTAGGCTTCCGAAAGAAGAGTGAAAGATCCCCTTGCGAGTAAAGGTAAAGTTAAAGCCGTAAGAATGCACGCACCCGTTCTCGTTCTCAGTAAGTTTCTTCTTTCTGCTCTTCACTCTTTCCTGTGTTTTTGATCTGTTGATGTGTATTTTTATTAATTTTTTTTTTTGTTTGAATGAGCAGGAGATTCGCTAAAACGCGAGTCCGGAACTAAGGTTCACCATGCTAATATACAGGCTTCAAAGGTACATACTATTTCCTTCAACTCTTTTTTGATTAGTTAGGTCATTTGACTCTTGTTTACCATTTATGAAGCTCACTACCCCTTCTGTGTTCTTCATCTTGGATTCTATTTGTTTGCTTTCTATCTGACTTGTTCGATCTTTTGAATATCTGCATGTTACTTAACAGGCTGTTGCTGACATAATTCGTACCACCTTGGGTCCCCGCTCCATGCTAAAGATGCTACTCGATGCTAGTGGAGGTAACATTTCTGTTCCTTTTTAGGAACCATATGTTACTCAGAAACATATTTCCATTTAACAATATTTTCAAAAGATTTTAAGTGCCTCACATATGACTAAAGTTATTTCTTTTCTGGTTAACAGGAATTGTAGTTACTAATGATGGGAATGCTATTCTTCGTGAGCTTGATCTTGCACACCCAGCAGCTAAGGCATTATTTTACTCTTTTTTGTTTGTCTTTTTAAAATTGTACTTACTATGTTTTCTATGCGAGTCTATTGCCCTTGTTTTTGTAGTTGCAACTCTTTTTTTTTTTTTTCCTTCAATCAACCTTGATTTTTGTTTGGCATTCTGATCTTTATTGCCATTTCGCTTTTTCTTCTAAGATGTAATGTTTGTGGATGGATGGCAGTCAATGATTGAATTAAGCCGCACGCAAGATGAAGAAGTAGGGGATGGAACAACTTCTGTTATAGTCCTTGGTAAGATCTAATGGATACTTATGCCACAATTTGATAAACTGTTTTTGCTCTCGGTAGATCATTAAATTAATCTTTTAATCAAGGACTGTAAGTTTGATGTAAAATAAGTTATTGTTTCAGCTAGGGTGCTGCTGTCACTTTTTTCATGCATATTTTTTACAATGTTGACTTGATTTCATGGGTTATACTTTTGTATCCTAATTGATGTTGTGGAGTGTATACCTTGTTAGCTGTGTAGTTAAATGGCAAAATGCTAATGTGATTTCTTTCATTGATTATTTGAGCAAACTTGTAGCTGGTGAGATGCTTCATGTTGCTGAAGATTTCATTGACAAAAATTATCATCCGACAGTCATCTGCCGAGGTAATGCTGCTAGTGCCGTAGGCAGTTCAAAAGATGACTATGGAGCCTGCAAATTATTTTTAATGTTATTATTATTGTTACTATATATATATATATATATATATATATATATATATAGATATATTATTTATTTTTAAATTTTACTTGCAGCCTACAATAAGGCCTTGGAAGATGCCATTGCTGTGCTTGATAAAATTGCAATGCCCATTGATACTAAGGATTGTAAGTTTCCCGAATTTTGATCTTCTTCAATTTGTCTTCTTAGCATTTAAATCCATGTATTTGTATGTATGTTTTATTGAATATGAATACAAGAGCTTGAGAATGAACATGTGGATTTTTGTATACTGTCAGAATTCACATATGAAGAAGCAATAGTGATTTAATGAGGCCATAGGAATGAGTTTAAAATTGTTGGCTCATATTTATGATGTAAGAGCGTCTATTTACATGGCAGGTGCAACAATGTTGGGGCTGGTTAAGAGCTGCATTGGCACAAAGTTTACCAGTCAATTTGGGGATTTAATTGCTGTGAGTATCTAATTTCCGAAAATGTGTGATGTCGGCATACTTGTTTCCTTTTCTGATATCCCACTATGTCTTACTACAAGATTAGTGGAGTTGTAGAATAATCTGACTTGGATTAAGACTATAGTATATATCAAGAGAAAGTGTGCTTTTTAAATTATATCCCATTGACTACATATGGGTTAAACAAGGGCTGGTGGGAATTTGCAAGGGCCATGGTCCTTACCTGCCCTTGCCTTCCAGCCTTCTGCTTACTACCATACTTAGAATCTTCCAAATTAGTTTTCAATAAAATTTCATGTCAGTAATGCTCCTAGTATCTTTCTTGCTTCAAGTGGCATTATATCACATATATCTCATATTTTCTTTGCTTGAATAGAACAACTTGCTGGGATCTTTCTTGCTGTCCTTTGTATTTTTCAGTTATGGTTGCATATGTCATTTCTTTGGTTACATGTTTGTTCTACTTGCATATGCAAATGCGCAAAATTTCAAACTGTATTATTCTACTTTAGTGCTTTTAGCAAAATCTTGCATGACGAATGTGAGGGAAGACAAGGAATGTTTAATCAGTTTTCTTGAACTCCTTCTATAATATTCATTGGTAGCTAATTGTTACATGTTTTGATATCTTTGTTTAACTAAGGATTTAGCAATCGATGCGACCACAACGGTTGGTGTTGATCTTGGCCAAGGGTCGAGAGAAGTGGATATTAAAAAGTACATTAAAGTTGAGAAGGTCCCTGGTGGTGAGTTGGAAGATTCTAGGGTCCTTAAAGGAGTTATGTTCAACAAAGATGTTGTTGCCCCTGGAAAAATGAGAAGAAAGATTGTCAATCCTCGTATTATACTTCTTGATTGTCCCCTCGAGTATAAGAAAGGAGAGAACCAGACAAATGCTGAATTGGTTAAGGAAGAAGACTGGGGAGTCCTCTTGAAAATGGAAGAGGAATATATTGAAAGCCTCTGCATGCAGATACTGAAATTTAAACCAGACTTGGTAATTACAGAAAAGGGGCTAAGCGATCTAGCTTGCCATTATCTGAGCAAGGCTGGTGTAACTGCAATCAGGAGGTTGAGGAAGACAGACAATAACAGAATTGCCAAAGCATGTGGTGCTGTTATTGTGAACAGACCAGATGAATTGCAGGACTCTGATGTTGGTACTGGAGCTGGACTATTTGAGGTTAAGAAAATTGGGGATGAGTTCTTTGCCTTCATCGTAGATTGCAAGGATCCAAAAGCTTGTACTGTTCTTTTAAGAGGTGCCAGTAAGGATCTCCTGAATGAAGTGGAAAGAAATCTGCAGGTATGAGTTCTCTGATATTCAAATTATGCTCTCTGGAGAACATCTTTTTCTGAAGGTTGGTCCTATTTCAGGATGCTATGTCTGTGGCGAGAAACATAATCAAGAATCCAAAACTTGTTCCTGGTGGTGGGGCTACAGAGTTAACAGTGTCAGCCACTTTGAAAGAAAAGAGTTCATCAGTTGAAGGAATTGAAAAGGTGACAGTTTACTTTAATGCTTCACTTAGCTCACTTGTCAGCAAATTTTTCAAGTGATTTGGAGATGTAGATAAAGCTTCTCTCTAAGTTACATAAAGTATAGGAGGTGAAATTCCGAAGGTGTAGTTTCATTCATGTGATCCTTTTTTATTTTTATTTTTTTAAATTTAATACTTATGTGGTTGATTGAGGAACAGTGGCCTTATGAAGCTGCTGCAATTGCTTTTGAGGCTATACCACGAACCTTGGCTCAGAATTGTGGGATTAATGTGATTCGGACCATGACTGCCCTGCAAGGAAAGGCATGAATATTGTGTATTGTGGTTGTATATTTTTTATTTAACTTCTCTCTATTCCATAAACCTATACCTTAATGCGGATCGATCTATATTTTTTATTTTGGAACTGTCTTCTGTGTGGTGCTCTTATTTCTTCTGTCATTCTATGCCAGGGTTGCCTCCCCTTTAAATTTGTTTCTATAAATTTTTGTTAATTAAAAAGTTTCATACACTAATCCCTGTTTGTTGCTCTCAACTATTATTAATGTAGCATGCAAATGGTGAAAATGCATGGATCGGCATAGATGGAAACACAGGTGCAATTACTGACATGAAAGAGCGAAAGGTATGATCGTACTGTTATCTCATTCTCTCTCATGTTTTTGGTGTAATTCTGTTGTTCTGACAAGTCTTGATATTTTTTTAATCTTTTCGACCGTAATAAATGGGGAGGTATCTCTTACCTGGTAACAAAGGGTTTGAACCAAGATTTATGATTGGATGCTGTGGGATATTACTATGTCTTACAGATTTATTATTTTACTCTCTCAGATTTGGGATTCCTACAATGTGAAAGCACAAACCTTCAAAACGGCAATTGAAGCGGCTTGCATGCTTCTGAGGATTGATGACATTGTAAGTGGGATTAAGAAGAAGCCGGCCCCTGGAGCAGGCCAAGCACTATCAAAACCCAAGGTTGAGACAGAAGCGGATGCAGACAGTGAGCAAATACTTCCCGACTGAGAATGTTAACAGTTTAGCCGAGTCTGATTAATTTAACTAAATGCTGGTTTATTATGCTGTGCGCCGTCCTTGGAGTTTGGGCCCTTGGCTACGGATGCTGTATGTTTTAGCAATTCCAAACTATTGATTATTCCAAGTGTTGAAGGGGAAAATTCATATTTGCACCTAAATTAAGGGGCCTCATTGAAACATATTCCACTCTAAAAATTTTGATGCAATAACCTGATTGGCTGGGAGATAACCTTGATACCCTTCTTTATTAAATAAGGCTGTAGACCCTATTTTTTCTTTCTTTCTTCTTCATTTTTGTGAAAATGCTCTTTTATACACAACTATATTTTGTTGTTTCACCTTAGAAAGAATGAATTGAGTGACATTGAAGTGATTTGAGTAGTTTTGATTGAAAAAAAAATCATTTTTAAGTGAAATATAGACTTTTTGTTGAGAAAGATGACTTGACAAAGTTTTTCGTCAGTGTCAAATGCCGAGTAGTTTATGATCACAATTTGATAGTAGATGAAGTTATTAATAGTTGTTAGCTTTTGTTGAATTAGCATGATTGACGAGACTCGATAAAGGCGCATCGAGTGTCAGTTCAAGGAACACAGCAATCATGTGTTCGATTTCATGTAATTGGAACTAGACAATCTTTCAATTCCATTTGACCAATGTTGAGTTTGAACATAGACGAGTCGTAATCAACAGTAGTCATTTGCAACCTTCCTCTATTGAACCAAAAACTGCTATTTTGATAACCACAAGCTTCAAAATCATTACTCAACACCATAAAACACATCCCATCCACCAAAAAAAAAAAAAAAATTCTCAACATTTTGATTTTACCCATTCATAGTCATACAAGCCCTAGATTTTGACCATGTCAACTAAAAAAAATCCATATAATTACTTTCTTTGATGAATTAAACAATTATCACTTGCTCTTTCGTCATTTTCGTATAACGTGAGTAAAAACGATTGGTAATGGGAGTCATGTGAGGGAGAGTTATTGAGGAATGGTTGTTAGGATGGAGGGGGTGAAGAAAGGAAACAACTAAGTAGGAAAGGACATTGAGAAATTTTAAAAGGGTTATTGCAAAATTTTTTTAGGAAATGAGTTATATATCAACGAGGCCCCTTAATTTTGAGTCAACATTTGAAGTTTTTCGTGTTGTAACAGATATATGGAAGGGATAAGAATTTTGTGTGTCCCCCTGAGATTACGTTTAAAAAGAAACCTCAATATTCGAAATTTTCAATTTGCCCCTTGAGTTCCCATTGAACGTTAACTTAAACGGTTGAAGAGCAAAACGGTAATCATTTAAACATAACACAGTAAAACTAAATAAAATAATTATAAGTTATTAAATAAAAATTAAAATATTTAGCCCTAAAACGAATTTGAACACCTCCTCTCTCTTCACTCTCTCTATCTTCTCCCACACACTGATGCCGCCTTCGCTTCCTCCAGCCAATTCTCCCTCTTTCCTCCTCCAGTTGCACCTCTCTTCCCTCTCCCTCAGCCCCACCTCCCTCCAATCCCTCCCTCAGAGCGCCAAGATTCCACTCTCCTCGTCGATAACTCCCTCACCTCACTTTCCTCCCCTCAAACGACAGCCCTTCCCCCATGAGATTTGGTGTTATGGTGTTTAGTTGGTTGTTGTGTGAAGGCTAATAGGTGGTTTGGGTGGTTAGTCATGGCTGTGTTGGGGTGGATTTGGTGGTAGTGGGGTGGTTGACCGTTGGTGGTGTTCGTTAATTGGTTTTTGTAGTTGTGTTGGGGTGGCTGTCAGTTGCACGCGGGCTTGTGCTGGTGGTCAGGTTGGCTGTGTGGTGGTTGTGTCGTGGACGTCAGCTCGCCAAGAAGTGTTTGTTGTCATGGTTCTATGAACTTTATGTGCCGTCACTCCAAACTATTTCCATATAGATTCTATTCTGGTTCATTCAGGTTTTATGACGTGTTTGTTTTGGTTTGTTTGGGACTTGGCTTCAATCGTTTGAGAGACTTCAAAAAAAAAACAAAGTGATTTTTTTTTTTTTTTTGTTTCCGTTGGTTCTGAATTTGTTTCTGTTGGGTTCTAAAGAAAGTTGTACTGCATAGCCACATAAATTGAAAATGCCAAGAGCGAAAAAAGTTAAAAAAAAAAAAAAACATTCAAGCTTGTTGCTGGAGTATTTTCTAATTGATTTTAATTTTTGGTTTTTGGAATAGGAATGTGAAGAAGTTGACACACGGGCACGGCTGCGCCTGCTAGTTTCATTTGTAGTTATTTTCTTATTATTTAGATTTTTATAGGAGGGTATATTCGCCTATTGCTTGACTGCTATCATCAAGCAGCTGTCAAATGTCATAATTCCGTTTAAATTGACGTTGTTAATGAATTTGAAGGGCAAATTGAAATTTTTAAAAACTTAGGTCCTGATTAAGAACTTAACTTTAAGGGGCAAATTGGATTTATCCCTGTAGGGAAGCCTGTTGTATGTTACGTGATGTTTCAGTTTCTCCTATATTAATAGATTTTTATCCTTTTAGGTTGTCGTTTTCATGACAGATGGAAAATACACTTGGCACATTTTAAATGGTGAAGGATGGACAGATACGTAACATCATTATTTTCGTCTGTTTATAATTGTGATTATCAACCGGCTGCTGACGTACAAGGCGCCTGTTATGCTTTTGGCCCATCCTCTTCCAATGCCTTAATACCCGCCCAGAATATAGCACCTGCCAAATAATGCTTCGTTTTTGGCTCCTTAATATGCTCTCTTGCCTGCGGACTTCAGTACAGCGGAATGCACCCAAGATTTTCCGCTCTTCCATGCCTAATTTTTAATAACAAGAAAAATGAACATTAACACACGTCTCAAAGTAGTGGATTAGTGGTAATCAACTAGAAGCGAGGGGGCTTTAGCCACGGTGAATTGGTGTAGTTGTTTTCAAAATTTTTATAAATTTAATGTAAAAATTGTAACGAGGAACTTAAATTAAAACTGAGGCAAAACATCTATAATTTGTTAGTCAAAACAACGAAGGACTTTTCTTACTTTTAGTTTTAGAACTTCAATCCAAGACGGATCTTACTTACAATTGAGCGGTGTTATTCAAACTATTTACTATTTGTATAAATTTATTTATATAATATTATTAAATAATTATTACGTTATTTATCTTAATTAATATATTTAAAATTTAAAATTTACTACTTTAATTAAATTATAGTACATTAATTTGTAGAAAAATTTATATAAATAATTTAAAAAATAGTATTACTTCTTACAATTGTATAAATATCTATGATTATAAACAAAAAAACGCAATTAAGAAGTCCATCTCCGTGTCTGCTCTCATTTCTCCTCCACATGTTTCTTATGGAGACATCAATTATTGAACTGGGACAAGCTTTGCCTGTTTCCAACTTGTTTGTTTTTATTTCCGCATTTTGAAAATTATTCATGTATTTAAAAAATTATTTTCTAAAATATATACTTATTAATATATTTAAATTAATATTAATTATATATTATTTATAAAATTTAAAATTAATCACAAACTCTTATTAAATTTATTAAATTCTAAAAACAAAAATCTAAAATATCAAAAACAAACACCGTCCAGTATCAATCACGTGTACTCAACTAAAAATTCACGTTAAATAGTTTCAAAGCTTTGGACTTTA